>CM051244.1:146928089-147078089 GCA_027917425.1 Gastrophryne carolinensis
CTCGGCTTATACTCGAGTCAATAACTTGTTCCATTTTTTTGTGGTAAAATGAGGTGCCTCGGCTTATATTCGGGTCGGCCTATACTCGAGTATATACGGGTACTTCTCATGCTTGACAGAGGTGAAAAATCTAGACCAGGTGTTCCCAACCTATTTGTCATCAAGTACCCCTTTCATTTATCTAGTTATCTCCTGGGTGGTACATGAGGGTTCTGTCAACTAAAACTGTGTTAAAATGCACAAAACAGCCATTAGTGCTGCACATTAATAGTTTGCATCACCATTTGGAGCAGATAGAAGCAAAGTCAGTCTGCAACCTCTCAGAGGAAGCCAGAGCTAGACAATGCCATACAAGGCTGAATCCTCCTCACCACTGAATAATGGACTAGACGAACCACCACTAGCGGGGCAACAATCTCATCTTCAGAGGCCTTGATGAGAAAAAGTAGGATCCTCAGTCAGACGTTCCAGACAATCCACTTTTTAGGGACTCTGGGTACATCACAGTGAGGGGAAAGGTCAGCCATAGCTATCCTGCTGCTAGAAATCCTCATTCTTACAAGTTCTAAAGCAGCGGTCCTCAACCTTTCTAATGCCGTGACCCCGCAATACAGTTCCCTTATGTTGCGGTGACCCCAAACCAAAAATTATTTTGGTGGCTACTTCAAAACTGTAATTTTGCTACAGTTATGGTTCGGAATTTAAATACCTGATATACATTATGTATTCTCATTGCTACAAATCAAACATGATTTAAACATAGTGATTAATCACAAAAACAATATTTGATTATATGTTGAGAAATATGTATTACTAATTCCAATAAATAACATTTCTCCATGGCATAGCATGTGTAGGAAACTGTCATTTCTCCGCCTCTTATTGAAATTAATAGGAAGCTGTGGCGGATTGTGTGGTAACTCGAGATTCTCGGGAGCTCTCTTCCACAAAATCCGCCGTACTCACAATGAAATCAATAGGAGGCGGAATCAATGCCGGAAACCGCTGATTTCAGCAGTTTCCTCATTCAGAATATGGGAAAATAGTGGGAGATATGGGAGATAATTATACATTGGGGAACAGTGTGAACTACATCTTATAGTGGTCTCTTGTAGTGATAGACTGATGTAGTTCACACTGTGTAAATGTTTGGTGCTTTGTGTAAGTGTAAGCTGCTTTGTGTACTGTGTAATGATTACACACAAAGCACCGTACACTTACACAGTATTGTGTGTATGGTGTGTGTACTGTTTTTACATTATTAACCTTTTTTACACCAGCAGGCTCTCTTGCCTCTCCGCCTCCGAGGCTTCTGTCTTCCGGCGCTTGCTGCGTCCGCCCACTGATGATGTCAGCAAGCGCCGGACACACGTAATGCGCTGCTATGGACTGTGGAGAATCCCCCCCCCCGCCCCTTAGGCCCCGGGCGGATGATGCAGTCATGTCTGCGCATGCATTCAGTTTGGAACGCGCATCCATAACGGCATGTGTTTCCAGCTGAAGAGCGCTGCTGCAGACGGTAGCGCGACTTCTCAGCGGCTAAAGCCATCGGAAATAGGTATTCTCCGATGGCTTTAGGCGAGCCCTGTGTTTTGGTCGTTCGACCCCCGCCAAGGTCCCGACCCACAGGTTGAGAACCGCTGCTCTAAAGTCTATGCTTCAGCCTGAACATCCCAACAGGTGACCTGTCTGACTGCTGGAGGCACCAGAAGTAGCTCCCCAGGCTGGTAGTCACCAGACATACAGGAAAAACTTAAATCTCTAGTCCAGCACAAAAGCAGCAACTACAAGTGTCTAGGGCCGGGGGCTTGCTCCCTTTGTGGGGAATCCCGAAGTCTGGCATAAGCAGAGAGCAGCAGCCATAGGGATGCTTGCTGCGCCATGGCACATGTGTGGCCTCTCACCATCATACAAAATCATGCGCGACAATGAGTTCTGAATGGAATCACTTGCTCCCCTTTGCTGTGTGCAGCTACTGTAAGCCATTTAAAATTTGCAGCGGCAGGTGCGCGCTTCAGCTAGAGGAGTGGCGGGGATGATGAAGTTAAAGAGGACCAAAACTGTACAAAACTTTAGGACTAGCCGATTCTCACTGAGCACGTGTGGTCTCTTCCAATCACAGTTCTATGCCGTGCATATTAATGAGTGTAAGCATCTCCATCACCGCTTCCCTCTGGTGGCGAGGATCCGCACCAACCCTTCAGATGCTGCTACACCCTGCTCATGCTCCTCCTATCACCTAGGGTAAGCTCCACATTTAATGCAGACCTTAAGTCAGACAACATCTCCCCCTGGCACACACCATTTTGGATATCCCTGCTGCCAAGCCTAAGAAAGTAAAAAAACGGACTGGATTACTCACCCAGTCATCAATATCGGCAATAAGAATATATCTAACTGCTGGATCAGCCTAAACCGGACCTTCAGCGTGATTTAAAGTGGACCAACACCCTGAGGTGATCGGCCCGGGAATCTATAAGATTCCCGGGCCGATCACCTCACACACCGCGGGACATCCGAGATCGGGATGTCCCGCGGGGTGTAAACCCCCGAAAAAACCTTACCTCTCCAGCCGCTGCTTCCGCCGCCGCCTCACTCGCGCTCCTCTAGACGTGCACGGGCGCGCACACGTCAAGAGTGACGCGCGGGAGGCGCCGACGGGCAAGCTGCTTGTACGTCGCTGTCAATCAGCTTGTCCGTCGGCGCCAATTGGACGGCGCGGCCACGTGGGAGCGGGGAGAGGTGAGTT
The DNA here is from genome assembly GCA_027917425.1 of Gastrophryne carolinensis. NCBI lineage: Eukaryota > Metazoa > Chordata > Amphibia > Anura > Microhylidae > Gastrophryne > Gastrophryne carolinensis. Next base: position 146,930,839 of record CM051244.1, read on the forward strand.
TTGGGGGCTTTCACACAGCGGGGCCCCCCCCCCGATCGGGGTGCCCCGGGGAAGTGGACCAATACCCAGGATAGTCAAAATCCTGGGTGTTGGTCCACTTTAACCCTTTGAGTGCCGGCCTACCGAGATTTTTTGTCACACTCTGTTGCCAGACTACTTTTCACGTTTTTGCGCTACACGTGTTCAACCTGGATTTTTGAAGGGATTTCCAGGGATTTTCCAGTAAAATTATATACTGTTGTTTTTTTCAGTAGAGTCTGGGCTCCAACATGAAATGTCTTGTTTGGCCTTTTTTTAGTGTATTCTCAATACTTTTGGGTGAAATATGTGCAAAAAAATTAAAAAAATCTATTTTTTACAATTTGTAGTGTTTTTTTTTTATTAAAAATCGTAAGTTTGTTAATAAAATATTATTGCGTGTGAAAGCCCTATTTCTCCCGGTTACAGCGGTACTACATATGTATTGGTAGACACCCTTTCCTGCCCAGGAGACTCCCCCAAACTGAAACAGCAGTTTAGGAGATTTCAGATAGGATACAACAATATGATTGCATAGTTGTAAGGGGTTAACTTAAAAAAAAAAAAATGACGTAGGGTCCCCCCTCCCAGGGAGGGGGACCCCATTTTTTGGGGGGAATTTTAAAGGTTAAAAACCCTTAAAATCCCCCCAAAAAATGACATAGGGTCCCCCTTAGCCAGCATTACCGACCCGGACCAGCTATGGGGGCTTGTAGAACAGGGAGCAGGGGCCAGCGTTGGTGGCCCCTGGCCCTGCAGGCTACTAGCCCACATAGCCACGTGGCCTGGGCCCTTCTGCCCCCCCGGCCGTTGGGGAGGCAGGTAATGGGGGGCTGGGGGTTATGGCAAGTCACCTGCTTGCCGCAGGTGACCTGCCATACCCAGAGCCTTGTGAACTGGTATAAGGGGTCTCATGGACCCCTTACCAGTTCACAAAGGGTTAAGTAAAAAAAAAAAAAAAAAAAAAAAAAGACAGACACAAAATTCATTATTATTCTTCTTTCACTTATACTTACCTCCCATCCAGTGTCCCACGCTGCTGCAGATGACAGCTGTCGGTAGTGATCAGAGCAGGGAGGGAGGGAGGCAGGGAGTTCAGAGCCACCCTGCCTGCCACCCTCCCTGCTCCGATCGCTGCTGACAACTGACAGATCGGAGCCCGGGTGCCGGTAACCCGAGGAGCGGGGTGACGTCATCAAGTGGGCGGGGTTAGGGGCAGGGCCAGCGCCGGCCAAAGAGGATGGTTTCTGGGCCCTCACCTGAAGCATGGAAAGCCCAGGGGGGGGGGGGGGATCGGAGCCCCCCCAGTGAAGAGAAGACCCGGGGAGAGCCATCGCGCTGCGAAGTGAGTAAATGACATTTACTTTTTTTTTTTTCCAGATGTTGGCGTCGGCGGGGGGGCGGGGAATGCCTATTACGGGCCCCCTCCTGAAGATCAGAGGCCCGGGGGCGAAAATCTAATACTTTATTCTCGTACAGAATCGCTGGCACTTTCAAATGAGGGGTCAGGTAAGTCTGTATCTTTTTTACTTTTTTTTTTTAATGGGGCTCTAAAGTCAGCTACGTGACTCTCACGTAGCTGGCACTACAAGGGTTAATGAAAAGCCCAAGCTCTTAAAAAACGGTTCCCCAGCATCTAAAACTAATATATTTTACGTTTTTAGTCACTAACTTATTATTCTTTCCCCCACTGGGCTGCAACTCTGTTCAGGAATTTAGGATATGGGCGCCGCCATCTTGACTCAGAAGCATCACACTTACTGAGGAGAGGAGAGTGGGATAAGGTACAGGGGGACGGGTTATAGCTGTGCTCAGACAGAGCAGAGCTGGGGTCAGGTAAAGGTAAGCAGTCCCAGAATGCAGAGCAGCACTTCCTGTTTGCAGGCTGCCTGATAAGATGGCGGCTTCCATAAGCCGCCATCTTGAATGTTTAAAGGCTCATAACATGCAGTAGATGCAGGTAGGATGATTTTTAATGTGGACAATCTGTATGTATAGGGTGTGGGAAACATATAAGATAGACTCTTATTCAGAGTGAAGGTCCGGATTAATGTGGACAATCTGTATGTACAGGGTGTGGGAAACATATAAGATAGGCTCTTATTCAGAGTGAAGTTCCGCTTTAAATCAGACCAAAACCCTGGTACAAGGCTTCCGAAAAGACCCCCTTTGCTGCTGGTAAGCCCCAGCTGCTAAAGCCCAAAGTCAAATAACACCCCACGGAATACCTGGGGGGTGCTGTCTGAAACCCCCCAGTTAATCAGTAACAGCGTATCTTTCCCCCATTGCTGGCAGTGGGACCTTCTAAATTGGGATTCACTTTGTGTGTGTGGGGGTGTTATTTGATCCCGATTTGGTTTGCCCCACTGTGCGAGACTCCCCAGTTCGTTGGTTACAGCTTTCCCTGATCCAACAGCACATGTGCAGGCTCTCGTCCAATCAGAGCAGGTTGCCGTGCCTATGCAATTCGGCAACCGTCTCTGATGTTATGCAATGGGGAGTAAGCGCAGCAGGGCAGTGCATGTGCTTCCCAGACAGCAGGGAAATACCATTACTGGCTATGCTGGGGGGGGGCTTCTGCTGTCAGCTCATCACTGGAGCAGGAGGCCAGAGAGTGAGAAAAGGATTTTATTTATATTTTTGTATATAAATTTTGTAAATTCAAACCCGACCTTCAGCATCATTTGATGAAAAGCCCAAACCCCTAAAAAAAACTATTCTCCAGTATCACAAATTAATATATTTTAAGTTTTAAGTCACCTACTTACTCACTTACTGGGCTGCAACTCTGTTTAGGACTCTAGGATACGGGGGCCACCATCTTGCCTCAGAAGCATCACATATTGAGGAGAGGGGACAAGTGCAGGAGGCGGGGTTACAGCTGTGCTTTGCACAAACAGAGCAGAGCTAGGGTCAGGAAAAGGACAGCAATCCCAGAATGCAGCTAGGCACGGTAAGAAGACACTTCCTGAGACTCCATCTTGGATGTTTAAAGTGGACCAACACCCAGGATTTTGACTATCCTGGGTTTTGGTCCACTTCGGGAGGGGGGGCACCCAGATTGGGGGTGCCCTGCTGTGTGAAACCCCCCAGAAAGCCCCAAAAACTCACCTCACCACGCTCCCATGTGACCGCGCCATCCAATCCCCGCCGACGGACAAGCGAGTGACAGCGGCGGACAAGACAGCGCGTCCGCCGCCTCCCGCACGTCACTCTTACAGGGAGCGCGTCCGCGCCGGCCATTCACAAACCTAACCCCTGGGTGTTGGTCCACTTTAAAGGCTCAGAAGATGCAGGTAGGATGATTTCTTATGGGGGTAATCTGTATGTACAAGATGGGGGAAACATACGAGATAGACTCTTATTCAAGGTGAAGGTCAGGTTTAAAGTGAACCTGTCATAAGAGAAATGGAGGAACTGCCTCATTAAGTCTCTATAACAGGTCCTCTTTATCACACTAGGGTGCAGCAGCAGCAGATTGGTGGGTTACCCTAGGATGCTAGGCAGATACAGACACAGCAGCCAATAGGAGGACAGAACGTCATATTCTGCTTGCCCGGGTTAACTAACAACGTAACGAGGCCCAATTATTAAAGAAAATGACATGCAAATGAAAGGGGTATCTCCCACAATGCACCGGGGCCGCCGTGCTCGCCACTGACAGCTGTCAGACAGAGCTTCACCGAGCGCCCCCCTTCTTTCTTCCAACAACAGCCATTGCTTTCCCCACCCGGCCAACGCCCGTCACCTGCTTCTCCTCGCCGCTCTCTTCCAAGGTCACGTCCCCTTCGTAGTGCTCCGACATGATGCCGCTTCAGGGGAGGGGGCCGCTAAGTTGCTGCTGTTACCTCAGCACGGCGCACTCCGCTCTCTCTCTCTCTCAGCTTCAAAATGGCGGCTACCGCGTCTGACGTCACACGGTCCCAGCGCTGAGAGAACCTCCACCTAGCACCCATCGCTGCCAGGGCAAGCGAAGGGACAGCCAATCAGCCTTGGCACTGACATCATGCTCAGCCAATCGCTAGCGAGGATAGAAGCAGTGGGCGGGCACTAGGGAGTGTAGAGGCGGGCTTAGGGATTGGGAACAGCCAATGAAAATGAGGTCGTGACTGGATTCTGTTGCCATGGGAGCGATGCCTCAGAGTGGAGAGATGTGGAGGCTGTGTAATCCCGCCAGTTCTCTCACGCCTGTATAGCTAGAAAAGGTCTGTATTGTAATATCAATAATAATAATAAATAAAATGCGGATATTAATGTCATTTATAAACAACACCAATAATAGTGATAAATAAAATGCTGATAATAATCAAAGTTTTCCACACAATGGGATATTATCAGTCTGTAATGTGAGGGCCTGCCTCAGGGACCAGTGTGAGGTGATTTTATGCAGCCTGATGCTCATGTAATGCTGGGGCCCCTCATTCCTGCCTCTGGCCAGGCCCTATGATGGGTGTAAGGCCTAACCAGGACTAAGGGCAGTCAGCCAGGGGCCAGGTGGGCCCATAGGAGAGCCTTTCTTTCCTTGTAACTCCAGGTCTTTCTTTCTTTCCATTTTATTCTTTCTGCCATTCCTTCTTTGCTTCTATTATTTCTCTCAGTCTTCCAGTTATTATTATTATTGTTTATTTATATAGCGCCATCATCTTCCGTAGCGCTTTCCAAAGTAGTAGTTACAGACAGGGTAGAAACATACGGTACATATAATATATCAAATGCAGTTTTACAGAGTTGACAGTGGATATTCTGAGTACAAGATACAATAGGAGAGAGCCCCGCCCCTGAGGAGCTTACAGTCTAAAGGATGACGGGTGAAGACGAGGGGAAAGGATCACAAACAGTCCGTATTGAGCTTTGTGGCGTATGCCCTTTTAGAAGATTGGTTAGGCCAGATTATATGCTTGTCTGAATAAGTGAGTTTTGAGGGCTCCTTTGAAGGTTTTGAGGGTTGTGGAGTGGCGGATTGGGTGTGGGAGGGCATTCCAGAAGATTGAAGTTGCATGTGAGAAGTCCTGGAGGCAGGCGTGAGAGGAGGTGACCAGGGTGGAGGACAGGAGAAGGTCGGCAGCAGAGCGGAGGCTGCGTCTAGGTTGATATTGTTGGATTAGAGATGAGATGTAGGGAGGGGCCTGGTTGGAGAGAGCTTTGTAGGCGAGAGTTAGAGTTTTGTACAGGATTCGCTGTGGGACTGGCAGCCAGTGCAGGGATTGGCAGAGAGGCGCAGAACTGGAGGAGCGAGAGGAGAGATGGATGAGGCGAGCAGCAGAGTTCAGGATAGATTGGAGGGGTTCCAGTCTGTTAGTTGGTAAGCCACAAAGAAGGATATTGCAGTAATCCGGTCGGGACATGACCAGGGCATGCACTAGCATTTTAGTGGTGTCAGGTGAGAGGAAGGGACGGATGCGGGAGATGTTTTTAAGTTGGAGGCGACAGGAGGTGGCCAGGGAGTGAATATGTGGTTTGAAAGAGAGGGCAGAGTCCAGAATGACTCCCAGGCACCGAGCTTGGGGAGTTGCTGTTATTGTATAATTGTGGACAGAAATAGACGTGTTAGAGAGGGGAGGGGAGTTAGAGGGTGGGAAAATGACCAGTTCTGTCTTGTCCATGTTCAGCTTGAGGTAGCGAGATGACATGAATGAAGAAATAGCTGAGAGGCAGTTGGGGAGGCGAGATAGGAGAGAGGAGAGATTGGGGCCTGAGAGATATATCTGAGTGTCATCCGCATAGAAGTGGTATTGAAAGCCTAGTGAAGTTATAAGTCTACCAAGGCCATAGGTGTAGACTGAGAAATGTAGGGGGCCTAGGACAGAACCTTGTGGCACACCAACAGAAAGGGAACGTGAGGATGAGACTGTGTTAGAATAGGATACACTGAATGATCTGTCAGAGAGGTAAGAGTTGAGCCAAGAGAGTGCAAGACCTTGAAACCCGAGAGAGGAGAGAATATCAATAAGCAGAGAGTGGTCGACAGTATCAAAGGCTGAGGAGAGGTCAAGAAGGATGAGGATGGAGTAGTGACCTTGTGAGCAGATCATTGGTGACTTTGGTGAGGGCAGTTTCAGTGGAGTGCTTACGGCAGAATCCTGATTGTAAGGGGTCAAGTAAGTTGTTAGTGGATAAGTATTGTGACAGTTCTGAGTGGACATGTTGTTCAAGAGGTTTGGAGGAGAAAGGGAGGAGTGAGATAGGGCGGTAGCTAGAGAGGGGTCGAGAGAGGGTTTCTTGATTATCGGAGTAATAACAGCATGTTTGTAGGAGGAAGGAAAGGTACCAGCGGAGAGAGAAAAGGTTGAATATGGAGGTTAAGGCTGGAGTGAGGGATGGAGACAGTTGAGGAATAAGGTGGGATGGAATAGGATCGAGGGAGCAGGTAGTCAGGTGGGCCCTAGATATGAGAGAGGTTAGTCCAAGGTCAGTTATTGGAGTGAAGAAGGTAAGAGAGTAAAGCAGGGGGTTGTTTGAAGTGGTGAGGGATTCTGAGGGGCAAAGCCAAGTCGAATGTTGTCAATTTTTTCTTTGAAGAATGTAGAAAATTCTTCTGCTGTTATTTGGGAGGTTGGAGGAGGAGGTGGTGGGCGGAGTCAGGAACTGAAAGTGTTGAATAGTTGTTTCGGATTCTGGGCTTGTGCAGAAATCGGTGAAGAGAAATATGCTTGCTTGCTATGCTTGCTGAGTTCCTGAAGGGCTTGTTTATAGAGTTCTGTGTTTATCTCCTGTTATCCTTTTCTTCTGTGCAATCTCTTACTTTGGGCCTTATTCATGAAGGGATAGCGTCAGGTAGTGCCTTGTAAATGACAGGTAGCGGCACGCAATTTCACATTTATCAAGCAGAATCTGTTGAGCGACTGGGATAACGCCATGTAGCGTCCGATTCATCATTATCCCAGCCTTAGCGTACAGCGCCGGCGTTCAGCCTTGCAGAGCGCCACGTATTACCTCTCGCTACCTGTCGCTCTCCCATACATTTCATTGGACGTTCTTTTATTTCTCTTTAAGCGGGGGTTTTTAATAATTTTTTTTTATTATTCTCAAATAATGTTGGGATATTTCCTCTGGCACCTTTTGTAAAGTGAGCTTGCCTCACGGAGCGCGTGGGGGATCAGGACGCCGGGATTTAGCAGGGACGCCTCCTAACCCTTCAATTTGGTGATATTTTGCACTTTCTAATTTTTATCAAATTTTCTTTGGGGCATTTCAGCTGGCTGTTTGCTTTCTTTTCCTATATGGGGATATATTTTTTAACTGCAGTCCTGTGGTACTGTAGCACTTTCTAAGTCAGTATTTAGCACTGTTTTTGCACCAGAGACGGGGAGGCCGATTCATTAATAGCGCCAGGTAGCGACAGATGAGCACCAGTAGCGTGATTTTCACAGCGCCAGCTAGTATTCGCTGTGCTTGGCCGGGGTTTGCTTGTTGACAGCGACTCATTCGGTGTGCGGTAATGTTGAATACGGGCTTAGGGGTCGCTGTTTCACAGGTTCCGCGTTGTATGGGTGCGCCTGACAGCGAATGGCCAGAGCGAACGGCTTGCTGCAGATTCATTAACAAATCACGCTCAAAAATTTCTCGCGCTGTGAATTCCTTGTTTAAACCCCAGAGCGCTGGCGGCGATGTGTGTAAAGTAGTTTTTAACCCCCAAACAACCATTTTTTTTATATGTAAAAATTATACAAGTTTTTCTAAACATTTTGTAATATGAATAAATTAATATCAGACCTGTAATATCAATTCTGCACATTTTTTTTTTTTTTTTTTTTTTTTACTTTAAAAAAAAAACCTAACATTGCAGAAGTGGTCACAGAATTTTTGACATTAAAAAAAAAAAAAAAAAACAGTAATAGCAATTAATTATGATTATTTAAAGATTGCTCCATTGAAATGCATTGGACCACGCCAGGGAGCGCCAGGTCATACCTGTCGCTGTGATGGGATTAGCAGCGGCGCTGTTCGTTGCAGTCGCTACATGATGAATCCCGCGCTAGCTGACGCTCTCGCCGGCGCTAGCCTCATTTAGAGTGATAAATGCGTCATTGTGACCGCCGCCGGGCGTACTTGAGTCGGTAGCCGCCGTTAGCTGTCGGTACCTGGCGCTCGTCAGACACTACTTGGCGCTAGCCCTTGATAAATAAGGGCCTTTATATTTATACATGGGGATTTATACCTTAGCTGTAGTACTGTAGCACTTTCTAGCCAGCATTTAGCACTGATTTTGCACTAGACACTTTACATATTTAGCATGAGAGGGGTTTATTTTAAAAGGGGAGGAGGGATGGTTGTTGTGTCCCTGCTATTGAATTGGTTTTAACTTGTATGTGATGGTATATATATATATATATATATATATATATATATATATATATATCATTTTTTTTTTAATTATCAATAAATATTGAGTCATTTATGATACTTTTTTGATGTAATCTATTTGATTTGGTGGTGCTTGAGGTGTCTCTGGTGGCTGCTGGGGCCACATATTTTGTGTATGTTTGTGTTTGGTTACATTCTATTAGAGACTCCTTTAAAGTGGACCAACACCCAGGGGGGATCGGCCCGGGAATCTATAAGATTCCTGGACCGATCAGATCCCTCCCCGCGGGGCATCCGAAATCGGGATGTCCCGCGGGGAGGAACCCCCCAGGAGGCCCACAATCCTTACCTTACCGGCGATCCAACGGCACATGCGCGAGACGCGGCCGCGTCTCTCGCTTCCCTCTAGCAGGGCGCGCTCCCGCGCCGGCCGTTTTGTGAATGGCCGGCGCAGGCGCGCTCCCTGTTAGAGGGAAGCGAGAGACGCAGCCAATGACAGCGCTCTGGTATGCGCGTCCAAGCGGCTTTGGACGCGCATACCAGAGCGGCTCTGAGCGCTGTCATTGGCCGGACGAGGTCACGTGGGAGCGGGGAGAGGTGAGTTTTTGCGGCGATCGGGGGGGTTTCACACACCTAAGTGGACCAACACCCAGGATAGTCAAAATCCTGGGTGTTGGTCCACTTTAAAGCACACCTCAGATAATATATTGTGGGTGGTGCTGTGATATTCCCATTTTCAAATTGCAGCCTTGCAGAGCGTCACGTATTACCTCTCGCTACCTGTCGCTCTCCCATACATTTCAATGGACGTTCTTTTATTTCTCTTTAAACAGGGGGTTTTTAACATTTTTTTTTTTATTCTCAAATAATGTTGGGATATTTCCTGGCCTTGAAAAAGCCATTTTTTCCTTTTTTTTTTTAATTTTATATATTTATACAAAATTGATATTACAGTTCTGGCATTAATGTGTTCATGTCACAATGTTATAACAATGTCATTCCATATGTTTTCGCTTTGTTACTGGTGGATACATGTTAAAGTGGACCAACACCCAGGATTTTGACTATTCTGGGTTTTGGTCCACTTCGGTGGGGCACCCTGATCAGGGCTGTGTGAAACCCCCCAGAAAGCCCCGAAACACTCACCTCACCACGCTCCTACGCGGGCGCTCGTCCAATCAGAGCGATCAGAACCACTGTGGTATGCACGTACAAGCGGCGTCCAACCACAGCGGCTCTGAGCGCTGGAGGCCGCGTCTCGCGCTTCCCTCTAACAGGGAGCGAGGCCGCGCCGGCCAATCACGAACGGCCGCCCTGCTAGAAGGAAGCGCGAGACGCGGCCGTGGCCCGCGCATGTGCTGTTGGAACGGGGTTAAGGTAAGGTTTCTGGGCTTCCTGGGGGGTTTCACCCCGCGGGGCATCCGAAATCGGATGCCCCGCGGGGAGGGATCTGATCGGCCCGGGAATCTATAAGATCCCCCCTGGGTGTTGGTCCACTTTAAAAACCTTAATCACACAGCCTCCGGCGCTCTGGGCTTCAGAGAAGCACTTTGAGCACCGGTGGTGTGTGAGGCTGTCGCACTGACCAGTCGCTAACATTCGCTCCCATACAGCGCTGTACTGGTCATATAGCGACTCCCCACAATGTATTCATCAATGCTGCACAGCGACTGAGTCGCTCTGAACTAGCGAACCACAGCCGAGCACAGCGACTACTAGCGGGCGCTCAGAAATCTGCTCTACAGACGCTCATCTGTCGCTACCTGCCGCTGATAATGAACCAGCCTGCCCGTCCTGGTTACCCCAAGGCACATCCTATATAGGGCTTGGCCGGAGGCAGGAATGAGGTGGACCCTCCAGACACAAGGGCCCCAGCAATACATGAGCAGCAGGCTGCATAATATCACCACACACTTCTTTATCACTCCTTCATTTCTCTCTTTCCATTTATTCTTTCTGCCATTCTTTTTCTTGCTTTCTTCTTTACTGCTATTATTTCTCTCAGTCCTCCAGTTCTGTGTTTCTCTCCTTTTATCCTTTTCTTTCTTTTCTCAGTCTTCCAGTTCTGTGTTTCTCTCCTTTTATCCTTTTCTTTCTTTTCTCAGTCCTCCAGTTCTGTGTTTCTCTCCTTTTATCCTTTTCTTTCTTTTCTCAGTCCTCCAGTTCTGTGTTTCTCTCCTTTTATCCTTTTATTTCTTTTCTCAGCCCTCCAGTTCTGTGTTTCTCTCCTTTTATCATTTTCTTTCGTTTCTCAGTCCTCCAGTTCTGTGTTTCTCTCCTTTTATCCTTTTCTTTCTTTTCTCAGTCCTCCAGTTCTGTGTTTCTCTCCTTTTATCCCTTTCTTTCTTTCTTTTCTCAGTCCTCCAGTTCTGTGTTTCTCTCCTTTTATCCCTTTCTTTCTTTTCTCAGTCCTCCAGTTCTTTGTTTCTCTCCTTTTATCCCTTTCTTTCTTTTCTCAGCCCTCCAGTTCTTTGTTTCTCTCCTTTTATCCCTTTTTTTATTTTCTCAGTCCTCCAGTTCTGTGTTTCTCTCCTTTTATCCTTTTCTTTCTTTTCTCAGTCCTCCAGTTCTGTGTTTCTCTCCTTTTATCCTTTTCTTTCTTTTCTCAGTCCTCCAGTTCTGTGTTTCTCTCCTTTTATCCTTTTCTTTCTTTTCTCAGTCCTCCAGTTCTGTGTTTCTCTCCTTTTATCCTTTTCTTTCTTTTCTCAGTCCTCCAGTTCTGTGTTTCTCTCCTTTTATCCTTTTCTTTCTTTTCTCAGTCCTCCAGTTCTGTGTTTCTCTCCTTTTATCCCTTTCTTTCTTTTCTCAGTCCTCCAGTTCTGTGTTTCTCTCCTTTTTTTTTTCGATTTTTTGATCTTTATTTCTTTCCTCTATTAGCCCTGCTATTCCTTTTCTTTTTTCTTCCCTTTTTTTATTCTTTCTTTTGATCTCTTTTTATTGCCATTCAATCTCTATGAATTTCTGCTTTCTTTGCTTTTATTTTTTCTCTGTGCCATTGGGGCTGATTCAGAGCCAGGTGAAAATTTACACCCGATAGACAATGAAAGTCAATGGCAATTTCCTTTTCTAAAAAAGAAGTGAGAATTCTCACCTGGCTCTGAACCGAACCTATTCTCTTTCATTCTAACATTCTATTATTTTGTTGTTTCTTTCTTTGTTACAGTTCTTTTATTTTTTAATATGTCTTTATTTCTTTCCATGTATTCTTTGTCACTCCTTCAGTTCTTTGTTTCTTTCCTTTTAATTTCTTTCTTTCCATTTATTCTTTCTGTCATTCCTTTTCTTGCTTTCTTCTTTACTTCTATTATTTCTCTCAGTCCTCCAGTTCTGTGTTTCTCTCCTTTTATCCTTTTCTTTTTTTTTCGATTTTTGGATCTTTATTTCTTTCCTATTCTTTTTTTTTTCTTCCCCTTTTTATTCTTTCTTTCATTCTCTTTTTTTTCTGCCATTCCATCTCTATGAATTCTACTTTCTTTGCTTTTATTTTTTCTCTGTGCCATTGGGGCTGATTCATATCCAGGTGAAAATTTACACCCGGTAGACAATTAAAGTCAATAGGGTCGATTCAAAGAAACATGTAACAGCTTGGATTTTGGTGCCGATCATCCTATTTTTCCCGTACGCTCGTGCGTTCGTATGAACTTGCGACTGATTCTATAAGCAAATACGTTTCTATCCTAAAATGTCCGTCCGTTCGTATGGCAGTTCGGGAATCAGACCTATGTCAGTTTCCATCCTGAATTTTCCGTTTCATTTCTCAGGTTGCAACATTGGTTTTGCCCTTTTTCCTTTTTTGTCTGGACGTAAATCCTTCTGATCTTGCGGCTGCGCACTACAAACTTACCTCATTAAAGTGCATTCTAAATATTTGGTCTTTTATTTTTCTTTATTTCATTCATTTTGTAGTAACCAACCATTAATGAATGCATTTGCATAAGTAAATCTTACTTTGTTTAATTTTTAGTTAACTTGCATTTTTTACTTGTGGATTTAATTTTAATATTTTGGCTTCAAATGGTACAACTTAAAATTTTGTGTGTGGTTACCCACACCCTCTACATACAGATTGCTCTCAAATATAAAAAAACACCCAGCAACTTCTGCATGTTATGAGCCTAGAAACAGCCAAGATGGCGGGTCAGGTATTCTCGGGCAGCCTGCAAACAGAAAGGGCCTTGTGACTGTGTTGCTCTGGATTCTTTGATTTCTGACCTTTCCGTGCCCCCAGCTCTGCTGTGTCTGTGCAAAATACAGCAGTAACCCACATCCTGCACTTTATCCCGCTCTCCTCTCCTCAGTAAGTGTGATGCATCTGACCAAAGATGTGCTTAAATAATTAAACAAAGCAAAGGTAAACAACTACACCAATAAATGCAATCTAAAAATATTATTCTAGTACATCAATTTAAAAATAAATACCAAAGGACATAAGTTTCTTTAATTAACGCAAATAGATTGCAAAATAAAGGTTTACATGCAAAGGACTAATTAAGGTCCACATTAAAATGCTTTTATAAGGCATACGTGAATCAGGTATGCATTGCCATACAATTTATGGCCTCGGCCATGCTGATACATGCAGTTCATTGGAGCTCAAGACGCGCAGACTCCTCCACATAGCCAAAAAACCTGATCAAGAACAGCAATCCGACTGCTAAAAGGTGTCGGCTGTGGCTTTCTTTTAAAACGTATTTAGAGGTTTGAAAACTGTTCTCTGAATCACACCTAAACACATTCGATTATCCTAAGTTTTAGGATTTGATCCTAAGTTTTAGGATTTGATCCTAAGTTTTACGTTTTGATCCTAAGTTTTACGTTTTGATCCTAAGTTTTACGTTTTCATCCTAAGTTTTACGTTTTCATCCTAAGTTTTACGTTTTCATCCTAAAATTTAGGAACGAACTTGCGATGATCGTAAGAGCATATACGCATTCGTACGTAGGCTCGTGCGAGTCGGAAATGGCCAAAAAAACAGGAAAAAATGACAAACACCCACCCAAACTTACGATTCTCGATCCGAAATCAATTAACTTTTGCTCTTTGAATCGAGGGGATTGTCTATTTTCTCTTCTAAAAAAGAAGTGAGAATTCTCACCTGGTTCTGAACCGAACCTATTTTCTTTCTGACATTCATTCTATTATTTTGTTCTTTCTCTCTTTGTTACAGTTCTTTTTTTAATATGTATTTCCATGTATTCTTTGTGTATGCCCTAAAAGTGGACCAAAAAAATCCCTGAACCGCTGCCCATAGGGCATCTAAATTCGGGACACCCCGCTGTGTGAAGCTCCCCCCCCCCCAGGTCGCCCAGTAATTGTATGCACAATTATTAGTCTATGAGACTCCAGGGCAGGCCTACTCCCTCCCCCCCCAGGGCATCCAGATTCGGGATGCCCCTCTGTGTAAAACCCCCAGGTGGCCCAGTGAACTCACCTTCTCCCCGATCCAGCGACGCATGCGTGAGCAATGGCCGCTCCCTGCTATACCTTTAGCAGGATGTGCCAGGCATTTGTAAATGGCTGACGTGGGCATGTTTCCAATCAGACGGTAGCGTGGAATGTGGCCACCGCCGCCGTGCTTGCCTGGCACCGAGTGCTTAGACGAGATTATGTCAGCGCAGTCAAGCTGATTGGATATGAGGCCGCGCATGTGCCGTAGGACCGGTGAAAAGTGAGTTGGAGTGGGCGACCTGGGGGGCTTCACACAGCAGGGAATCCCGAATCGTTATGCCCTGGGGGGAAGGAGTAGGCCTGACCTGGAATCTCTTAGGCCCTTATTTATGAAGGGATAGCGACAGGTAGCGACTGGTGAGCGACCGGTAATGACGGTCACCGCCACAAGAACGCCGGCTCCCCACCACAATCACACACCGATCCTGCTTAGCGACTGAGATAGCGCCAGATAGCGACTCATTCATCATTATTCCAGCCTCAGCCCACAGCGCCAGCGTCCGACCTTGAACAGCGACAGGTATGACCTCTCGCTACCTGCCGCTCTCCAATGCATTTCAATGGAACAATCTTTAATTATTCATAATTCATTCATAATAATGTTTTTTTTTTTTTTTTTTTTTAAATGTGAAAAATTCTGTGACCACTTCTGCCATGTTAGATATTTTTTTTAAGGTAAAAAAAAAAACTTTGTACAGAATTGATATTACAGGTCTGATATTAATGTATTCATATTACAAAATGTATTTAAAAACTTGTTTTTTTTGGTTTATAAAAAATATGGTTGTTTGGGGGTTAAAAAACTACTTTTAACCCATCGCCGCCAGCGCTCTGGGGTTTAAACATGCATTTCACAGCGCGAGAATTTTTGGAGCGTGATTTTTTGATGAATGTGGTGGGAGCCGGGCGCTCTGACCAGTCGCTATCATGCGGAACCTGTCAAATAGCGACTCGTCACCCCGTATTCAACATTACCGCACACCGACTCAGTCGCTATCAACAACCGAACAACGGCCAAGCACAGCGACTACTAGCGGGCGCTGTGAAAATACTGCTACAGTCGCTTAACTGTCGCTACCTGGCGCTATTAATGAATCGGCCTCCCCGACTCCAGGGTCAGTTTTGGTCCACTTTAAGCTTGTGCAGTGTGTGTCTTATAATTGTGGGTGCAAGGGCCAAAACCCACGATAGTCAAAATCCTGGGTTTTGGTCCACTTTAACACATGAATGTGTATTGTGCAGACAGGAGGCACGATATAGTTATGTAAACTCCCCATCCCCCCCCCTGCTAATGTATATTGTAACAGTCCGGGTTCATTCAGAGCCAGATGAGAATTCTCACTCCTTTCTTTACGAGAGAAAACTGCCATTGACTTCTATTGTCAACCAGGTGCATCTTTTCACCTTGCTCTGAATCAGCCCCAAGGTAGACAATGGACTTCAATGGCAGTTTTCTCTCCTAAAAAGGAGTGAGAATTCTCATCAGGCTCTGAATCGACCCCAATCTGAGGGTGCAGTAGAGCATTTCCTTATGCTGTCTGCTCAGGAGGATGTCTACAAAGGACCAAGGAGTCCCCAGGAACCTGATTATTAATACAGGTTACCTTATATTACAATCCTATAGATTCCTGAGCCCAATGCCGTGGGTTTTGGTTCACTTTAATCCAACCAGATCCCTAAAGCTGCATGTAAACCTTCTCCAATCTTACCAACCTGTAGTGAGAGGTCCAGCCTTGTTAGAAATGTGTGGTAATATCAGGGTGGATTTGATTTAAATCACTAGTCAGTAAGGCTTGATTTAAATCAGTGATTTAAATCAAAGTTTCTACCTAAACTAGTTCTTGCTATTTTAACATGCAAGTAGATGAAGATTTTTAGAATCACTTTTTATATTACTTTTTTCTCCCCAGTTTAATGGGTTAATCATTAATATTTGGACACCACTGTTCTGTTGTACTTAGGAAGGAGAAAAATAATCCTGACCTTAATAACAATTTAAATAGATTTATTCAACTGAAACAATAACAACATTACAGCATAAGTTATTTGCTTAAACAAACATCCATGTTTTGTTAACTAATTTGGCTAAATAAAATATATATATATTTTAAGAAACGACTGTCAGCCCAGGCGACACATGAAAAACTTAAATCCTACTGTCCCTGCTGTCCTCTGTAGCTCACTAGTCATAGGTTTGTAGAATAGGATTAAGGTCTTTTTCTCAACTCTGTTCATGTTGTAACATTTTTGCTGTGAAGAAGAGGCCGGGATCTCTGCGGAGTCAAATTCAGTTTTGAGAACTGCGTAAGTAAAGCGAGCGTCTGTGATAATATAGGAGAGAAACTGCCCACTAATCCTACAGAAACCTCTGGAAGAGCATGGCATTGTGAATGTTACACATATACAGCCTTTATTCTACTGAGTTAAACAACTCAGCTTTATCTCATGATGGAAGAACCTTTGGATGGTAAAATATTTTCCTCAAAAAGCAGTTTATTGAAAAAAAAATCCGATTTAAATCAAAAAAATCCGATTTAAATCAAAAAAATCCGATTTAAATCAAAAAAATTTTTTTGATTTTTTTTTAAAAAAACATTGATTTTTATCCACCCTGGGTAATATCATGCAATCCGATTGCTGGTTCTGTATCTCAGACCCCCTAAATCTACCCCTACACCTTACAGTCTCATTGTAAGTGGATAAAACAAAATTATGTAGCCTTACTGATTGAACATACCATTTACCATTACATGACTATTCTGACTCACCAGATGGCAGTAATGTGAATCCTGTAGACAGCTTCATCTTGTCTGCGGGTGTCTGTGATGGATGTTTCTTTACTCCATAAAGCTTAGCAGATAGCTTACTCGGCTGGTCATGAAGATACACAGATATGTTTCAGAAGCTTTATTTCAGCACAGAATCTTGCAACCACATTTAAGAAAGCGAATCTGGTGAGCGCCTCAAATAGCGTCATGTAGCGTCACATGTATTACCAGCAGTGGCTCAGTGTATAGCGCCTGCACTCTAGGTTCAGGAGCGCCATGTTGTACCTGTTGCTCAGTAGCGCTCTCTCATACATTTAAATGGTGTTTCATTTGGTCGTATTTAAATAGCGTGTTGGTAAAGTCAACTTTAACATTTTTTGCTCAAATCATTGTGTGCCCTCTCCTGTCCTGGAGGACAAACACTTTTGTTGTTTTTTTTTGTTTTTATTTTTTTATGCAGAATTGTATATGCAGGTCTGACATTGCAGTGTCATTGTCACAGTGTTAAAACAATGTCATTCCATGTGTTTTTGCTCTGGTGCTGGTGTTTATGTGTTTAGAAACAGACTTTTATCACATAGCTTAAAGTGGACCAACACCCAGGATTTTGACTATCCTGGGTTTTGGTCCACTTCAGGGGGGCACCCCGATTGGGGGTGCCCCGCTGTGTGAAACCCCCCAGAAAGCCCCAAAACTCACCTCACCACGCTCCCACGTGGCCGCGCCGTCCAATCCCCGCCGACGGACAAGCGGGTGACAGCGACGGACAAGACAGCGCGTCCGCCGCCGCCTCCCGCACGTCACTCTGACAGAGCGCGCGCCCGCGCCGGCCATTCACAAACGGCCAGCGCGGGCGCGCACACGTCTAGAGGGGCGCGCGGGAGTCGGCGGCCGCCGCAGGTGAGGTACGTTTTTTTTGGGTTTTAGGGGGGTCCCTCACCGCGGGACATCCCGATCTTGGATGTCCCGCGGTGAGGGAGGTGATCGGCCCGGGAATCTTATAGATTCCCGGGCCGATCACCCCTGGGTGACGGTCCACTTTAAGGCACTCGACGCTAGAGTACCCAGTTTTAGAGTGCCGACGCTGGTTGTGTTTAGTTTTTTTCTTGAATGCGGGCCTCAGCGCCTAGTGCCGGACGCATTTAACTGGCGCTACCTATCGCTCACTGCAGCGTTGTCCTGTTAGATGTCGCATAGTCTTGGGCTCTTTGACCTCGGGACACCGTCTGATTGTTACCTGACAGTTACCTGTAGCTATGTACAATAGTTATGGGGGTCTGCTTGATTAACACTGTCTAATGCTGGCCATATACGTGGCAATGCGATCATTCAGTTAGCATGTGATTTGACTGAATGATCATAAGGACGGATGTGGCAGGAGAAAGCAGCACTGCATTAAGCCCACACACATTGCTGGGGTTAATCAAACTGTTGGATAGATATTACATTGTGGATTATCCATTGAAATAAAAAATATGGTTGCCGTTCTAACTTTGAACACTAGATGGGAGTATAAGACCACAAATGGAGGAGAGAATTAAATTCAGACTCTAAAAATCCTGGGGTAGGATTTCCCTTTAGTATGAGTCAGGGGACAGAAGATACATTTGGGGAACAACAGGAAACTGCTGGAATTGTTTGGGAGCTTTTTGCAGGGTAACTGCAGGCACCATTGTAGAGAGCAGAGGTTTTATAAGGGGGAACTAGAGGAACATCCTGGGAGATTGTCCGTAGCCCACACCCTATGTAAGCTGGTGTGGCTACTAAGGGGAAGACTGACCCTTTTTTCCACATTCGCTCCATCTATTGTTCTTTTCCACATTCTCTCCTTTCTCTCCTTTCTACTCCACCTCCTTTTTCACCTTTATCTTTGTAGCTTTTCCACATTCCCTCTATCTCACTTCCTTTTTCATATTTTCTTGTTCTCTTCTCCACATTCTCTTACCAATATTCCCTCCTTCCTTTTCTCCTTTCCAAACCCCTCCTTCTTCTTCCCCTTTATACTTTTCCCTTATCACATTTCCTTCTTTTTTCTCTTTCCACAACCCCTTTCACCCTCTCAGCTCCTTCGTATTTTTTTACATTATCCCTATATCCCCTGTATATTTGTATATTTTCCAGATTCCCTCTCTCTCCCCCTCTTTTCCTGATTCACTCTGTCTCACTTTATTTCCCTCATTCCCTCCTTCATTTTCTCTTTACACAACTTCTTTCCTCCCTTGATTATCCTCATTCACTCCACATTCCCCCTCTTTTTTCCATGTTCCCTCTGTCCCTCTTTTCCCACATTCATTATGTGTCCCCTTGTGCGATCGCACAGCTTGCACACCTCATGATTGCAAACAATGGAATTCCCTCCTCCCTTTTTTGTTTTACACATTCCCTATTTTTTCGTTTTTCTACATTCCCTTTATCTTTGTATATATTCCACATTTGCATCTGTCTCATACTCTGCATTCCCTCTTCTTTTTTCACATCCCCGCCCTTTTCTCCTCATTTCTACTCCCCCCTTTTTTCTTTTTTCTACATTCCCTTTATCTTTGTATATTTGCCTCTTTTTCACATACACCCCTTCTTTTTCCTTATCCACATTCCCTCCTTTTTCCCTTTTCAACCCCCCCTCCCTTTTCTCCTTTATAAATTTATTTTATCTTCATTTTATCTATTTTATCTTATTTTATCTTTGTATCTGTTCCACATTCCCCCTGTCTCACTATTTCTCTCTTTTTTCCACATCTCACTCTTTCTTCCATGTTCCCTCTCTGCATTGTATCTTTGTATATTTTCCATATTCCCCCTGTGTAACTTTCTTTACCACATGCCCTCCTTTTTCTCTTTTCCACATTCCCCTTTATTTTTTCTTTTGCATACCCCCCGCCTTCCTTCAGTTATCCTCATTCCCTCCACCTTTTTTTCTTTTCCACATTCCCCCTCTTTTATCCATGTTCCAACTATCCCCTTTGTCTTTGTATACTTACCACATTTCCTCCTTCGTTATCTTTTTTTCTGCATTCCCTTTATCTTTGTATCTTTTTCAAAATTCCCTTGGTCTCCCTCTTATTTTCACATTCCCTCTGTCTCACCCGTAGAAACGCATGGGTTAATCTCAGCCGTAGGCGGGGACTGTAAGAAAAACGAGCTCCTCCCAGCCTATATAGGGCAGGCTTTTCTCATCAGTTCTTTTCTTGCAGACACAAGGGACTGTGAAGATATGTGACCGGGAGCGGGGGCTTCAACTCCGTCTGTCTCCCAGACCCTCCACAGCTGCAGCATTCCTGAGGACCCCCATTGGATGCCTGGATGTCGGTTCCTAAGCTTATAGAGCGGGATTGTGCAGAGTGAGGGGAGCACGCACGGGTCAAGGTAAATGCGCCGTGCTTATCCGACTGGGTCTGAGACTTCTGGGTGGGGCCTGAGCTAGGTGGCCGAGCTCCCTGGTGTCAGTGTGTTTGTGATTACTACTGCTGGCAGCCATGCTGGTCAGAGCTCATTCAGAGCTTGGCCATCAGTGTTTGGAGGGGGAGGTGGCCTCATCATGAGGGGGTGTGGTCACCGAACACACAGCCTGCCTATAGGCTAACTCGGGAAGGGGGGCACGGCTTTGGTCCATTCGGGCCTTACAGTGGAGGACGGCTGCATTTGCAAGGTCTGTGGCTCTGCCCTCCTTCTCCTCACGAGGCAGCCCCATCTTGAGCCTACATCCCTGGATCGTTGCTTGGCAGCTCCTGCACTGCCTAACTGTTCTCCTGGCGGCTGCTGCCCCACGGTTTTCCCTGGTCAGGTAGGACTTCCTCTGGGGGCAAAGCCTTTTGATTTATACTGATTCCTTTAGGAATCTGAGATTGTTCTTGTTGTTGCAGGGTGGGGGTCAGGAAGCTGCTGCATCCTTGGCCAGTGGGTTGATCTTAGCTGCAGGGAGGCTGCTTTACCGGTAGTGCAGGCAGGTCTGACCAGTAGTCAACAGACAGGAGGGTGTGTGGACCAGCACTCAGCTGTATTGCTTAAAGTTAGAGCAGCCGTGTCACCATGTATGAGGCATCAGAGGCACCGGGGTTTTGTATTTTAACAGAGAGTGGTGCCACATGTCTCATGTGTCAAGTGTGCCTGACCTCGGACGAGGGACCCCTTTGCGCTTGGTGCACTATTGTCCTGCGCTGTCTTATGCAGTTGACAGGCTCTGCACCTCAGTCGGATCATCCTTGCGGCTTCAGGCTCAGACTCATCAGAGCAGGATACCCCCGGGTTGGCTGCCAGGTCCATTTGTGTCCAAAGGTCCATCCACAGATGGAGTTCCGCCCTTGGATGTGGCGGACAGCGTTACTCGGTGGGAAAGCATGGTCAGTGCCCTTGGTCAGCAGTGGCATCCCGAGTCTCTGCCCGCCAAGATGGGAATGCTATGCCCAAGAATAGGTATATTCAGATGGAATCCTCGGAGGATTATAGATCCTACATCGAGGACCTATTTAGGGGGTTCAGGGTCTAGTTCTGGCTGGTCGGAGGGGGTGGTGTCTGGCAGCGGAGAGGAACCGGAAGCCATATATACGCCAGGGAACCCTCTGGATCAGCAGCCTATTGAGGCAATATTGGAGGTTCTGCACCTCTCTACTCCTTGGCCAAAGTGGAAGATGAAGAAGGGTGAACCCTACCAGCATCAGAAGGTCAGACAGGTTTTCCCAGGCTTGCCCATTTTAACAGGCTGGTGGCGAAGGAGTGGCAGAAATCAGATAAGCTTCTGTCTCTTCCTAAGGTCCTGGAGTACAGGGTTTGGTCTTCACCAATTGAGGTAGGCTCGGCACACCATTATCCCTGCTTCGGATAGTGTGGCTATGAGAGACCCGGCGCATAGGAGGTTGGACCAGCTGGCCAGGCATGTGTTCTCCATGGTGGGGTCGGCCATGCATCCAGCTTGCGCCACATCCATGGCAGATACGGCAGGTAAGATATGGATAAAGCAGCGTTTGCAACCTTCGTGTTCCTCTGCACTTCGTTTGAACTCCTTCGTTATGGAGGTCTTCAGATACATGGTGGCTGGTGGCTAGGGTGCTGGCCTTGCTGGTCATCTTGCAGTGCACGGTCTGGCTGAAACAGTGGCCGGCCATTTGGGGGGCATCTTATCAGTGAGCCTCTGGATGACCTAGTCTCGAAGGCCAGGGGTGGGAAGTCGACTAGGCTTCCGCCAAAACGAAAACTGAGCTTCTCGTTTTGCAGGTCGCCGTATCTTCTTCCCTTCTGAAAGTTCGGTTATACAGACTTCATGTGCCACAAGGGGCCAGCCGGCCCCCAGCCAAGCCTTCTCAGGGTTGACGGGGCACCCTCACCCAATGGGTGGGGGGACGGCTTTTGCACTGGCTGGTGTGCTGGTGTAAAGGGAACAGATATCCAACACCTGGGCCCAGGAGGTTGTTTCTTCTGGATACAAGATCAAGTTCGATCTCAGGTTTGTGGCGCCCAAGTCTTCTCACGCCACGGAAAGGGTGGCGACTCTTGCTGGACCGGAAGTTGTAGTGCCTGTTCCCCCCTCAGAGCGGGGCTGTGGCTTCTACTCAATATTATTCATCATCCCCAAGAAGGACGGCGCAGGACTGTGCAGATGTTGGACCATCGCTTCATATTGACAGACAATGTCCGGCGAACCCTGATTTGGTGGCTGGACCAGCAGTCGCTGGCAGTAGGTTGGTCTTTCCTGCCGGACCACAGACGCCAGTCTGACGGATTGGGATGGTGTTCTGGAAAACCAGACAGTTCAGGGTCTCTGGGACCACTGGGAGCGCAGTGTTCCAATCAATTTGTTGGAACTGAGGGCAATTCTGCTGGTTCTCAGGCATTGGTCTGCCTAGCTCTGGGGCCTTCCAGTCAAGGTACAGTACAATTCCACGGCTGTGGCCTACATAAACCATCGGGGGGGGGGGGGTACCAGGAGCTGTCAGGAAGTGAGTTGCATCATGAGGTGGGTGGAAAAAATATTATACAATTTGTCTAAAACTCTCCTTTAGTTTCGTTTTTATATTATTTCTATTAGTTCAAGGAAAACTATAAGCTGGCGGAAACAAATAGATAAAACAACAGTCACACAGTCCGTGCATCTCGGTGGGTCACCTTCTGGGGGTGGAGAATCTGCAGGCCGATTATTTGAGCAGGGAGACGTTGGACCAGGGGGAATGGTCCCTTCACCAGGACGTGTTTCAAGCCCTCTGCGAGCGGTAGGGAGTGCCGGAGGTGGATCTCTTTACATCTTGGCACAATCAGAAGGTCCACAGTTTCATGTGCAGGGTGCGAGACCCCCCTGGCCATTCCCTGGTCAAGGTACAACCTGCTCTACGCATTCCCACCACTGACACTTCTGAGACACGTGTTGAATAAGGTCAACTGCAAGCGGTTTCCTATCATCCTGATCGCCCCACACTGGCCCAGAAAGGTGTGGTTTGCGGACCTGGTCAGCTTGTCGGTGGAGTCTCTGTGGCAACTCTCCATGCCCAGATTTTCAGGGTCTTTGCGGTACCCCAATTCTCCAGCACTGGTTTTAGCAGCTTAGCTGTTGAGACCAGCATATTGCAGGAGAGGGGTTTGTCCGGTGCACTAATTTAAACTTAATTTGAGCACGGAGACAGTCATCCTCTAGAATTTAATACAGGACTTGGAGGGCCTTCATGTTTTGGTGCGTATCTAAGGGCCACTCCAGTAGGAGGTTCTCTGTACCCCAAATTTTGGAGTTCCTCCAGCAAGGCCTGCTGCTGAGCACCCTTAAGGGCCAGTTCTTGTTCTAGTCCATTTTTTCTAACGGACGTTCGTGGCGCATAGGTTAATCCGCACTTTCATGCAGGGTGCTGCGTATGTTTGGCCTCCGTGGCGGTCGATAGTCCCGCCCTGGGATCTCAATCTGGTCCTATCAGCACTTCAGGGGCCCCCTTTGAACCCATGGTGAAGGCTTTCCTGATGACACTCACGTTGAAGGTGGCTTTCCTTGTGGCGATCACCTCCATCTGGCAGGTTTGGACCTGGCATTGTTTTCGATCCAGTCACCCTTGTTGGTGCTGCATGAAGACCAAGTGGTGTTTCGTGTGAGGAAGAAATTTTGCCCAAGGTGGTCTCTCCCTTCCATCCAGGAGATGGTGCTACCCTCCTTGTGTCCACACCCCACTCACTCAGGAGCGACTCCTGCATTCCCTCGATGTGGTCAGGGCATATTACTTGGCCGCTACTTGAGACGTACGTAAGACAGATGTCTTTTTCGTGATCCCAGAAGGACCGAGGAGGGGCCTGGCGGCTGCCAGCTCCACTCTTATCAGATGGATCAGGCAGGTGGTCATACAAGCCTACGCCAGCAAGGGTAAGGAGACGCCCTGCCGCGTCTTGGGCTACCAACACCAGACGTCAACAGAACAGCTCTGCAAGGCAGCGACCTGGTTGTCTCTCTACAAATTCACCAAGTTTTACAGGCTTGATGTCAGGGCATCTGCCGATGCTGCTCTGGGGTGTGAGGTGTTGCAGACGGTGGTGAACCCCTCTCCCCGGGTCTAAGCTTGAGGTGTCAGTGCAGTTGTTCTTGGTTAGGTTGACTCATTTGGTTGCTGGCTGTTGCATGATCCCTCCCTTATTGAGGGTACTGATTTGGGAAGTCCTGTGCATTGCTACTGGTGATGCCCCGAAGAGATGAGAAAAGGAAATTTGTGTACTCACAGGTAAATTTCCCCTCTCGTCCTCTTCCATTCCGGGGCACTACACCCGTCCTTCTGTTGTGTTACGACTGCGTCTTTGGTGGTTTTCTAGTTCCACGCATTATGCGCAGGTTAGCGTTCTCCCCTCCCGGGGCTGTGGCTATAGTTCTTTCTAATTAACTGAGGAGATCCGGCCACAGCCTGTCCTATATAGGTCCAGAGGTATTTTTTTTTCTATCTTGCAGTCTCCGACTATGGCTGGGATTAACCCACGTGTTGCTACTGGTTGTGCCCTGGAATGGAAGAGGACGAGAAAGGAAATTTACCATTGAGTACACAAATTTTCCTTTTTTTCAGATACTTTAACCAAAAATGTTGAGAAAGCACTGAGAAAAGTCACAAACAAGACATTTCATGTTAAAGCCCAAAATCCGCTGAAAAAAAAACAATATAGAAATTTCTTGGAAATTCCTTCAAAACTCACAGTTAAACATGCCTGGCAACAGAGGGTTAAAGGTCTGAGAGCGGAATATCCAGGAAGACTAACCAGGACTGTGCAGTTGTTCGCTTTGCTGACAATTAATCTGCTGAGCAACTACCGTCTTTCCCCGATAGTAAGACTTATGGGGAGTTTCAGAGGGGTCGCCTAATATAAGCCGTACCCCGAAAGTAAGACATATGTCTTACTTTCGGGGAAATAACATTGTTGTCGAACGGGGCTGAGGGAAGCGATATAGCCCCCCCCCCCCCGGCGTGTATCCCCCTGCGCCGACGGGACCTGAGAGGAGGAGAGGCGGCGGTGGATCCGGGGCTGCGAGCGCAGGAGCTGAGGCACGGCCGCCATCTTGCCACTGACCTATCGCCCCCACTGACTGTAGAGGCCGGGGCATCTGTACGGGAGGTCCGCTTTGCCGGGCGGTCTCCCCCCTCCTGTGCCCCAGAGACCGCGGGTGACCCACAGAAGACGAGCGGCGCCGGGTGCAGAGGAGCGTCTGTCATCTGGCTCTCACTGCAGCACAGAGCGGGAGCAGCGCCGTGACCGGAGGTGAGCTGCGGGCGCTGCGAGGAGCCCGACGTGACTGAACCCCGACCGGGGGCCCCCCCTCACCGGTGATCATCCCCGCGCATAGGCTATCACCCCCCCCCCCCCCCAGTGAAGTCCGCGGCGGCCGGCACCGCCGCTCACAGCTGCTGTCGCTGTGAGTTGTTACGGCTTTGTAAACCCCGCCCCTCCACCTGATGTAATTACTAGGTCTCCCCCTATTGGCCAGCAAGGCCTTCTCTCACACTGCTCTGTCCCTCACATGAAAATGACGGGCTCGCTCACCAACGTCATCCGGCATATTTAAGGGAGCGAGCGAGCCCGCCATCTTTGTTTGAGGAAAGGAGCAGCGTGTGAGAGAAGACATCGTTGAAGGATTCCCCAAAAAGTGGGTTTTTTCCAATATAAGACATACCCCGAAAGTAAGACGTAGTGGGGCTTTTGGGGATAAAAAGAAAGTAAGACCGTGTCTTACTTTCGGGGAAACACGGTAGTTTGCTGAAATATATACGAAACGTGTATCCTGTTATGACATTTCTATCCTGTTGTGATGTTTTACACCCTTAGTGTAGAGACAGCTGGCCTAGTGATTTTAACCAATTGCTGCCATCGTTGATGACATAGTGGCCACTTTCTCATCAGTGATGAAGCAAATGTATGAAACTGAAGTGGTCTCCGGTGCCATTCAGAAACTCGATGTGAGGGTTTGCTGTCCTTGCTGTGAAGTGCCCACTGGGATTGTTTGATCTGCACCGTGGCTCTGGGTTGATCATTAAGAGGCAGATGATGTTATTCCCAGTGAGGGATTAGCTGAGGGATGTGGGTCAGCGGCTAAGGGGGATAGGTTAGGGGTTTAGGTCAGCAGCTGGGGAGGGTGGGTTAAATGAGGTGTTTATGTGAGCAGCTTGGGTGGGGGTGTTAGGGGAGTGGCTATGGAGAGGGGTTAGGTGAGGGATTTAGGTCAGCAGCTTGGGGGGTTGTATTAGGGGTTTAGGTCAGCAGCTGAGGAGGTTGTATGAGCAGCTTGTTTCAGCAGCTGGGGCGTTAGACATACCTCCTAACTTTTGAAAGCCGTAAAGAGGGACACAAGGAGACATTTGTAAACATTTAAGCCACAACAGGCCACGTCCCCCAGCCACACCCTTAAAGGGAAACACCACCTAAGAATTAAATAATATTAATAAAGACAAGGGCCTTGATTTGCTAAGAGTTGAAAAAAAAATCATGGTAGTAAAAAATGAGAATTTCACTTTTAGTAAATCACCAGATAAAAAGACAATGAAAGTCAATGGCACTTTTTTACTCCTGAGAAAAGTATTAAACTTTTTCCCCCTTTTTTACCTATAGTAAAAAGTGCCATTGACTTTCATTGTCTTCCTATCTGGTGATTCATCAACAGTGAAATTCTCAGGCTTTTTTTCTCATGAATTTAATTTTTTACTACCATGAGAAACTTTTTCAACTCTTAGTGAATCAAGGCCACGGCCTCCACAAACACATTACAGCAAAGGGCTGTAGTGAGAGGGGCACCCCTCCATTCCAGCCAGTGAGGGGCATCCCTCCAATACAACCAGTGAGGGGCATCCCTCCAATACAACCAGTTAGGGGCATCCCTCATTGCAGCTAGTGATGGGCATCCGTCATTGCAGGTAGTGATGGGCATCCGTCATTGCAGCCAGTTAGGGGCATCCGTCATTGCAGCCAGTTAGGGGCATCCCTCATTGCAGCCAGTTAGGGGCATCCCTCATTGCAGCTAGTGATGGGCATCCGTCATTGCAGCCAGTTAGGGACATTCCTCATTGCAGCCAGTTAGGGGCATCCCTCATTGCAGCCAGTTAGGGGCATCCCTCGTTATAACCAGTTAGGGGCAACACAGACACACTCTCACATAGACACACTCACATAGACACAGTGTGTCTCACCAGTGCAGGCGATTTCCCCTCCTGCTCAATCTCCAGCTAGGCCATGCTCATTCCTGGAGTCCTGCCCTCACCCACTGAACCACCAATGAAATTAGTGGTGACGCCCGCCGCCACTGTGCAGCTGAGAGGCCGCGGCGACGTGGGACATAGCGACAACGGCGCGGGACAAGTGCATGCGCCGCGGGACGCAGGACCATCTGGCAAAAATCGGGATTGTCCTGGGGAAATTGGTACGGTTGAGGGGTATGGGTTAGATGAGGGGTTTAGGTCAGCAGCTGGGGAGGTTGTATGAGGGGTTTAGTTCAGCAGCTGGAGGGTTAGGTGAGGGGTTTAGGTCAGCAGTTGGGGAGGGTGGGTTAAATGAGGTGTTTTATGTGAGCAGCTTGGGTGGTGGTGTTAGGGGAGCAGCTATGGAGAGAGGTTAGGTGAGGGGTTTAGGTCAGCAGCTGGGGTGGTTGTATGATGGGTTTAGGTCAGCAGCTGGGGAGGTTGTATGAGTTGGTTAGTTCAGCAGCTGAGGAGGTTGTATGAGGGGTTTAGTTCAGCAGCTGGGGGTTGTATGCGGGGTTTAGGTCAGCAGCTGAGGAGGTTGTATGAGGGGTTTAGTTCAGCAGCTGGGGGGTAAAGATGAGGGGTTTAGGTCAGCAGCTGGGGGGTAAAGATGAGGGGTTTAGGTCAGCAGCTGAGGAGGTTGTATGAGGGGTTTAGTTCAGCAGCTGAGGAGGTTGTATGAGTTGGTTAGTTCAGCAGCTGGGGGTTGTATGCGGGGTTTAGGTCAGCAGCTGAGGAGGTTGTATGAGTTGGTTAGTTCAGCAGCTGGGGGTCGTATGCGGGGTTTAGGTCAGCAGCTGAGGAGGTTGTATGAGGGGTTTAGGTCAGCAGCTGGGGGGTAAAGATGAGGGGTTTAGTTCAGCAGCTGGAGGGTTAGATGAGGGGTTTAGGTCAGCAGTTGGGGAGATTATGTGAGTGGTTTAGGGGAGCAGCTGGAGATCAATGGCAACCCAATGTCAGGATTCTCATACTTCAATTGTAGTTGAAAAGGAAATCCCAATATTTTTGTAACCCCGCAGCCAGCCCTCCCTCCCCCTGTGCTAAGCCCGTTTTGGGTGTTAAAATAATCACCTGATCCTCACAATCCTCCCCTGATGCCAGCAGAGGGGCGGGGCTCAGACTAGCACAGTCACACTGCTGCATACGTTCGGGTGCTGCCACTTAAGGTCCCAGCTTCAGCTTTCCTTTGCCTGCCTGACCCAATGAATTGATATTTTATGTTAAAGTGCACCTATACCCAAAAAGGAAGTTTATGTAATCACCTTCCAGCCCAGTGCCCCAAAACAGCCTGTGTTTCTTTTTTTTTTACTAAAGCCTTTGCTCAATATTCATAAAACGACTAACAGGAAATAGTATTATGGTGAATGGCAGCCATATGCAAATTAGTTCAGTTACAACTAATCTGTGGCATTAGAGCAGATTCAACACCATGAGGATTTTTTCCTTAGTGAAATGCAGCACCATTTTATATGTTTACATTTTTAAATAATTTGCACAGATAAAAATCATGCTGAATTTTTTCAAAATAATAAATAAAAAAGGTGAGGAAAAAAATGTAATCTTGATTTTTTTTTTGGTGCTAAATTTTCTCCCAAGAAAAGTCAGGAAAAACATTCTCACTGTGCTGAATCAGCCCTAATGGCACTTAAGTTGAAGTGCTCCTCATTGCTGAGCTGTGTGTGCTGTAACTGAATGTATCATCGCTGGAGGCTGAGCTGATCGGCCAGGGAACAATATGGCCGACTGCATTCAGTTTGTGTTATGAATAATGGGCAAAAGCTTTAATAAAAAAAAACAGGCTGTTTTGGGGCACAGTGCTGGAGATAGGCAGCGATCACATAAACTTCCCTCTGAGTATAGGTGCACTTTAATTTCCAAATTGGGCTTAGCACAGGGAGAGGGGTGGGTGGGGTACATGGACCTCCTCTTTTAAACTAAACCATAGAAGAGAGACTGTTACTGTTAGACAGACTTCCGTTTATCTCCCTATCCCTGCAGTACGTACCTATTCCACAGCTGGCCAGAAGATTCAACACACTACCTATAGCACCTGCTAGCTGTGGAATAGGTGAGTATGTAAAATTTCAGGGCTGAAAGGCAGTTGGAGAAGGGTTCTTACAATGCCATGTGGAAGCCTGTCTCACAGTGTATAGGTCCACTTTAACTAAATAGATTCAGACTATTATGGAAGCCATCCAAATGTTTTAATCCATTATGTCAGCAAGACACAGTTATTGTATACTGTTATTTTGCAGTACTCTAATTCGGCCACTAGATGTCAGGCTCATTCTATTTTAAGTTTCAGTATACCATTAAACCGGACCTTCACCATGATTTAATGAAAAGCCCAAACTCTTAAAAAACAATTCCTCAGCATCTAAAATTAATATATTTTACATGTTTAGTCACTAATTTATTATACTTTCCCCCACTGGGCTGCAACTCTGTTCGGGAATTTAGGATACGGGCGCCGCCATCTTGACTCAGAAGCATCACACTTACTGAGGAGAGGAGAGTGGGATAAGGTACAGGGGGGCGGGTTATAGCTGTGCTTTGCTCAGACAGAGCAGAGCTGGGGTCAGGGAAAGGTCAGCAGTCCCAGAATGCAGAGCAGCACAGTCACTTCCTGTTTGCAGGCACTTCCTGTTTGCAGGCTGCCTGCAAAAATGGCAGCTTCCATAAGCCGCCATCTTGGATGTTTAAAGGCTTATAAAATGCAGTAGATGCAGGTAGGATGATTTTTAATGTGAGCAATCTGTATGTACAGGGTGTGGGAAACATATAAGATAGACTCTTATTTAAAGTGAAGGTCCGCTTTAATGGCATCAGATAAAACACGAGGTAGGACTTGGGTTTAGGACCACAATTAGGTGAGTTTTCATTCATTTTTAGGGGAGGTGGCTGTGGTAAAAATTTGTAGAGGTATTTTTGTCTACATGTGCCTTGTTCTGATGAGGGTTGCAAAGCCTGAAATGTACCTGTATGTTACACTCCCCCTGTGGATCTTGATGCTCAGAATAGTATAAGGATCTATAGGAAAGATTTACATGGATGATTCTTCAATACAGTTTTGATTGAATCTATGGAAAACCTTACATTTTTCTCACTTTAAATTCTATGGGATTTCAAAAGAATGGGGTATCCAACTTTTACCTCACTAGTCAGATTAATGACCCCCCCCCCCCAACCAGACATCACATCAGAAAGGTTTCAGTTCAATTTGTCAATTTTACTATGAAAAACGTCATTACATACAAAGCATTAAAATTGCTCTTTTTTTCCACATAATACATTACACAAGTGTGCGATTATAAATTGTGGCAGGTTTGGTTAGGCTTTAAAATGTTCTTATCATGTCAGATTCCTCCAATGTGTTTTGCCCAGCTGGCTTCCTCATTCCATATCATTTTATTCTTTTTGGGATTACCGTATATACTCGAGTATAAGCCGAGTTTTTCAGCCCACTTTTTGGGCTGAAAAAAGCCGCCTCGGCTTATACTCGAGTCAGTGAAATGGAGGAGAAAAGGTAGGAGGAGCTAAGGTGCGCGCGCGCGCGGCCGCGCACCCACGCCTGCCCCACCCCCGCGCAGCCCCGGTCGCCGTCGGCAGTGAAGATGCTGGAGCAGTGCGGGGCATGTGGTCCTCTTGTGTCCCCCTCATCAGGTAGGTGTGTGTGTGCTGGTGTCTTCTGAATTAATAGTTCCTGGTGCCTGCGGGCGCAAAGAGACTTCCTGGCGTGCGGGGGGAGGGATGAAAAAACGTACAGCTGGCGTGCAGGAGTGAAGGCAGCCGACATCGCTGCTGTCAATCTGCGAGCAGGGGGCGGAGCAGTCGTCCACTAAGAGCAAGTCTGCTCTTAGCATTACCCGGGTGGTGAGCAGCGTTCCCTGGAAGCTGCTTGGCTGCGCGTCTGCGCTTTTTGTCCCCAACCTTCACTCAGCAAAGAGGTTGGAACGCCCAGGGACGCAGCGAATGGGAGACAGGAAAGGGGAGAAGGATGCACACCAATGCTGGCTGTGTGCTCCTCTGCCCCTACAGGCGAGGGCGGGATTTTTATGTTAAAATGGCAGCAGGTAAAGCTTCTTTAGTGATAGCGCTGCCACAGCTCTGTGTACTGTTATTGCATACCTCCCAAGTTTTCCTGATTTGGAGGGACTGTCCCTCTTTTGAGTCCATGTTCCCCCGTTTCCCGGTAGCTGCTGCATTTCCCACCCTAGGCTTATACTCGAGTCAATAACTTTTCCAGTTTTTTGTGGTAAAATTAGGTGCCTCGGCTTATATTCGGGTCGACCTATACTCGAGTATATACGGTATATGTCTTTTTCATGTTTTTCTAATGTCATGCCTCTCTATTACGTGGAGTCTCTCTGCAGAATCAGGATGAGCAGCCCTTGTGCATTCAGCTGATGTTCTTCCTCTATCTCTTTGTTGTCTTGTGTGACCAGCGTTCCCTCCACCATACGACAGGCCGATCTCCCGTTCTCAGTCCCTGAACTGCTTTAGGGTGGAGTCAGTAAATTTGGTAAGAGGGGACTAACTCTCTTTTGCCTCTAAGGTGTCATTTCTAGAGGAAACATATCTTTATTTCTCTGTTCTCAAGAAACAAACATCTAAAGTTTGTTTGTGTTCCTTTTTAGAATCCTGTGCTATCCTGTTAAGCCACTTACCACCAAGGAGTAACTAAAAGCCATGGGGCCCTGGTGCTCGTCTCCTATATCCAACCCTCTTCAACTTTATAATAAAAAGGACAAACTGGTTAATCTACTATAGGCAGATACTCTTTACATATTGAAACACAATTAGTAAGGTGAAGCAAGCATGGTAGGGCCCCTTGATCTTATGGCCCTGTGTGCAACCCCCTATTGCTAAACCTTTGGCTGGAAAGTTGTTCCTTATCGGAAGTTTTTTTTCACCCCACACCTGCACTTTGGTGTACAGTAGATAACAGGAACACTGCAGTTGACGTGCATGCCTCCCAAGTGTCCCTGATTTTGAGTCCATGTCCCCCTGTCCTTTGTTATTTTCATTTGTCCCTCTTTGAGGTGTAACATGCAGATCCTCATCAATAAAGTGTTTATATTGTTGTAACTGTTACAACCTATCTCCTATCCATCAATGAGGGGGCGTGACCTAATTTAACAAATGTCCCTCTTTCCCTCCCTGAAAAGTTGGTAGGCATGGACGTGTGCACTGCACGTTTGGGTCCTGCAGCAGACCAAACACTAATGGCTGGAGATGGAGAGGGTGGTTACTAAGAAATTATTGAGCAGGAGACTTTCTTCAATTATGGTGGAACACATCCCCTAATGAGGTGGAGTATTCCAAATCAGGCAGAGAAGTGAGGTCAAGATGATCTCCATGTAAAGTGAAGATGATCTTCAAGTGAGGTGTAGATATTCTCCGGTTGAGCTTGAGCAGATCTGCAGGCGCAGTGAAGATCATCTTCAAGTGAAGTGCCAATTATCTCCAGGTAAGTTGGAGAAATCCCGAGCAAATCTCCAAAGGGGATCAAGATGATCTCCAAGTTAGCTGGAGACGTGCTCCAAATAAGCTGGAGCTGTTCTCTTAAAGAAGAACAACACACAGGAATTTCACTTTCCCGTGTGTTGTTCGTCCGTGCAGCGGCATCCCAAATTGAGATGCCCCACTGTGTGTCTCCCTCCAGGTTGCCCCATGCACTCACCTTCCTTCTGCTCCCATTGCACAGACTCTGGCGAATGCTCTGATTGGCGCACTCAGGCAATCAGCTTGCTCACTGTCACTCGGCGCTGCGAGCCACATCTCTATGCTCACCTTGCAGCTGTGGCATGCCCGCATTGCTCATTCAGAAAGGCTGGCTAGAGGTGAGCGGGGATGGGGTCACAGCGCAGAGACGCGGCGAGGGCTCAGGAGAAGGTGAGTGAATGTAGGCATCTAGGAGGTTTCACACTGTGGGGCATCCCAATTCAGCAAGCTCCAAGGACAGGAACTCAGATGGCCCAGGAGTCTGTTAGACTCCAGGGTCTCTGAAGTTCCTCTTTAAGTGAGGTTAAGATGTTCGCCAAGTGACCTGGAGCAGTTTTCCTAAGTGGGGCTAGGAACCTGGAATAAATATCCAAGTAAGCTGGAGCAGATCTCCAAATGAGTTGCTTTTCCGAGTATTTCAGGTAGGCTGGAGCAGAACTCTGAGTGAGGTTAAGAATATCTCCAATTGAGCTAAAGCAGATCTCAATGTGAGGTGAAGAAGATCTCTAAGTGATTTGGAGCAGATCTCCAAGAGAGGTCAAGAAGATCTCCAAAAGCGAGCTAGAAAAGTTCTCTAAGGTGGAGGTGAAGATGATCTCCAAGAAAGTTAGAGAAGCCCTACAAGTAAGCTGGAGTGGACCTCCAAGTGAGGAAAAGTTGATCTTCATGTGAGGTGAATAAATCCTTCAATTAAGGTGAAGCAGATCTCCAAGTGACATTAGAGAGGGGCAACCACCCCTCTCAAGTTTGTAAGGGATGGATGTATCTCTTTATATTGTAAAGGGTATTGTAAGCTCCTCACTCCTCTGTATCCTCCCGTATACCCTAACAGATTGTAAGCTCTTCTCCTTCTTGATCCTCCCTTATACCCTAATAGATTGTAAGCTCTTCTCCTTCTTTATCCTCCCTTATACCCTAATAGAGTGTAAGCTTTTCTCCTTCTCCGGGCGGAGTCAGGCGGCATCGAGTAAACTGCGTCGCGCCGGTGACGCCCCCCGGCGAATCCTTCTGGAAACGCTGCTGTGCGCTGCTTCGTTGATGCGGAGCGTCTGGAAGAATTCCCTCACTGGAATTGGTGGTGTCGTGAGTCCCTCCTTTTCTTGGTTATACCTTTGTAAGGGGATATGGGAAAACACAGTGCTTTCTCATTGTTTGCATGTATATCCTATGATTCTTATATGTTAATGCATGACATTGTGGGTCTTTTTGTAATTGCTGTCTTTCTCTTTTTGTTTTAGACCATGGGCTTAAGGTTGAGGGTTGTGGTTCCTCCCGGTCCCCATTATAAATAAGAGGGATCGGCTATTAGGCTTAGGCCGTTAGTGTCTAGTAGCCTTATTGAATATTGTTATTCAGAATCACCATAATGGAGGCATCAGGGGATAGTGAGCCGGGCACCCCACTTGGGCAAGACAGGCTCTGCCCCTTGTGCAGATGGAATCCCCTGGGCGGATTCAGCACGATTTGTTCCACTTGCGCCAGAGGCATTGCTTTGGGCCATGAGCTGGCAGTCACTCCTGACCCTAGCCCCACGTTACCATTAGCTTCTCCGGATCCTCCACTGCTGCAGTCAGCCCCTAGTGAAGGGGGAGCCAGCAAGGGGTCACATGCTGATTTTGCGCACAGGCTGGCCAGCCTCGAGAAACAGATCTCATTGACAGCCCCTAAAAATGCCTCGAGTAAATGGCATCTGGAGCCGATTTACTCTGATGATGATTTCTATGATGACACTCAGCGACGGAGCTGCTTTCCTCGGGAGACGACAGCATCTCTGGCTCCTCCTCGTATGAGGATTCCTGCCTCCCGGATGATACGGAAAGATTGCTCTCTTCCGTGTTTGATACCTTGCACATTGTTCCTCCCAGAATGGCTAAGAGGAAAAAGGGTGATTTATTTTGGCCTGAGAGGCAATAACGGGTCTTTCCTAAGCAGCCTCATTTTTCTAACATGATTCTTAAGGAGTGGGAAAGGCCCAACAACTTACCGTCGGTCCCTAAGGGCCTGGATAGGCGGTATCCTTTCCCTGCTGAATTGGTTTGGTTATGGTCTCACCCTCCCTAGGTGGACCCTCCAGTGTCAGGATTGTCCAACACCACTGTTTTGCCATCGCCTGACAATGCTTCCTTACGTGATCCTGCAGACAAACGTATAGATCAGTTGGTCTGTCATGCTTTCACCTTTGCTGGTGCTCTTTTTCGACCTGCTAGTGCCTCGCCAATTGTTTCGCTAGCCAACAGGAGAAAGGTTAAACACCTTGTGGCTAAAGCTAAATCTCCCGAAAATGGGCAGAGGAGTATAAGGAACTCAAGGCCTGCCTGGATTTCATCGGCTTTGTTGTGACTGCCATGGATGATGTGGTCAGGCTTGGTGCCAGAATTTCGGCCTTGCTTGTAGCTTTACGCCACTCGCTCTGGTTGAAGCAGTGGTCGGCCGATGCGGCTGCCAAGAAGTCCCTCACAAATCTACCTTTTGTGGGAAGCTGGCTGTTTGGGGAGCAGCTGGACCTTTTGGTCAAGGATGGTAAGCTCCCTCAGAGAAGAAAGCCGGCTCGGTCCTTTCGAAACCCCTCCTCTTATTGGTCCTTTCGGGGAGGAAGAGGATCTTCATTTCCAGGTGCCCGCAGAGATACCTGGGGCAGAGGTAGGTCCCGCAGCTGGCCGAACCCCTGGGGAACTAAGCCCAAACCCCCAGCCAAGCCTACTCTGGCATGAGGGGTGCCCTCACCCATACTGGAGGGGGGACGGCTTCTGCTGTTTGCTCAGATCTGGAGACATCACATCTCGGACCGGTGGATTCAGGAGGTGGTGTCCTCCAATTACAAGATAGAGCTGGCAGCCAGGCCACCCGCGAAATTCCTATGTTCAAGGATATCCTGAAACCCGCTAAAAGCTTTGGCTTTGAGAATGGCTGTTCAACACCTCCTGCGGATAGGTGTGATTTGCCCTGCACCTAGGCAGGAACAGGGTCAGGGGTTCTACTCCAACCTGTTCACGGTTCCCTAGAAGGATGGAACGCTGCGCCCGATCTTGGACCTGAAGGGTCTCAACAAATTTGTAAAGGTCAGACATTTCCGCATGGAAACATTGCGGTTGGCGGTGAGATCGCTTCGGCCCGACGACTTCATGACCACAGTGGACATCAGGGATGCTTATCTGCACATCCCGATTTTCCAAGGACATCAGAGGTTCTTGAGGTTTGCACTGGAGGATCAACATTACCAGTTTGTAGCACTCCG
This sequence comes from Gastrophryne carolinensis, assembly GCA_027917425.1. Lineage (NCBI taxonomy): Eukaryota > Metazoa > Chordata > Amphibia > Anura > Microhylidae > Gastrophryne > Gastrophryne carolinensis. The sequence continues at coordinate 146,967,006 of CM051244.1, forward strand.
ATTTGGCATATCCTCAGCTCCCAGAGTGTTCACCAAGGTGCTGGCGGGCATCATGGCTATCCTGAGGAGTCAGGGTATTCGTGTGCTACCCTATCTAGACGACCTTTTGATTTTTGCCCGGTCCCTTCAGGAGGCCGAGAGCGACACTTGGACTGCACTGTCACCCCTGGAAGCCTTCGGTTGGGTGATCAATTACCCCAAGTCGTTTATCACGCCTTTAACAGTGAGATCCTTCCTGGGAATGACACTAAACACCGGTCAGGTCAAGGTCTTTCAGCCACAGCAGAAGGTTTTGGGACTCTAGACGCTAGTGCAGGCCTTTCTGGCTAGTCAACAGCCGTTGGTACTTCTGGGGATGAAATTGGTGGGCCTAATGGTGTCGTGGGCAGTGCCCTTCGCCCAATTTCACATGAGACCTCTGCAGATGAACCTGCTGGAGTCAGTCGCAGGAATCTCTGGAACAAGGATTCTTGCTGTCCCCCCTGGCCAGGCAGTCCCTCTTGTGGTGGTTGGACTCTCGGAACCTGCTGGTAGGCAAGTCCTTACTGACACCCCATTGGGAGATAGTTACCATGGATGCCAGTCTTACAGGCTGGGGAGGCGTTTGGCAGGCCCAGAAGATCCAGGGTCAGTGGGGTCCAAAGGAAAATCAGTTACCCATAAATCTCTTGGAGCTGAGAGCAATTCGGTTGGTTCATCTACGCCTGACTCCTCATTTAAAAGGCCATGCGATCCAGATCCGCTCAGACAATCAGACAGCTGTGGTCTACATCAACCACCAGGGCGGGACTCAGAGCAAGAGATCCCTCAAGGAGGTAAGCCAGATTCTGGCTTGGGCAGAGGAGAATGTTCCCTGCATCTCGGCAGTTTACATCCCCAGGGTGGAAAACCAGGAGGCAGACTCCCTGAGCAGGAGTTCCTTGCGCCTGGGGGAACGGTCCCTCAGCAGCAAGGCCTTTCAGGCTCTTTGCCTCTGCTGGGGTCAACTAGACGTGGATCTTTTTGCGTCCAGACACAATCACAAGCTTGCAAGGTCTCTCTCAAGGTCCAAGCTCTCTCTCAAGAGATCCTCTGTCCATGGCAACAGACGCTCTGGCGATCCCTTGGACGGAGTTCAAATTTCTGTATGCATTCCCTCCATTTCTGCTCCTGGGCAGAGTGCTGCGCAAGATAGCCCAGGAGGGGGTACCAGCCATCCTGGTGGCTCCTCGTTGGCCAAGGAGCATTTGGTTTGCAGACATAGTACAGATGTCAATAGATCACTACATCATGCCCGACGATCCAGAGCTTCTCACACAGGGGTCGCTACGACACCCGAATTTAATGACGCTGGCTTTGACGGCCTGGCTATTGAAACCTCCATCCTGATGGAGAAGGGTTTATTGGCCACGGTTATTCACACAATGATTCAGGCACAGAAGAAGTCTTCTGCCATGATCTAGTTCAGAGTTTGGCGGGCCTATACTGCTTGGTGCGATGCCAAGAGCCTTCCTTGCCGGAAATTCTCTAATTCTAGAATTCTGGAGTTTCTACAACACGGTCTAGACTTGGGCCTCCAGCTGAGCACCCTCAAGGGTCCGGTCTCAGCCTTATCCATTTTTTTCCAGAGGTCTATTGCCAATCATAGATTGATCAAGACTTTTTTCCAGGGAGTCACCCATGTCCACCCACCGTGTAAATCCTATCGGTGTGGGACTTGAATCTAGTGCTGTCTGCTCTCCAGGGTCCTCCCTTCGAGCCATTGAATGATGCTACATTGTCTACACTGACTCTCAAGGTGGTTTTTCTGGTGGCGATCACTTTAGGGCGTTGCGTTTCAGAGCTGGCTGCGCTTTGTATGAAACCACCCTACATTGAGTTACACTGAGATAAGGTGGTTTTTGTTTTAAACCTGATTTTTTGCCTAAGGTCTGATCCGTAAGTGGATTAGACAGGCGGTAGTACAAGCCTATTCTGCCAGGAACCCCCTTTTCGGATCACAGCTCATTCTACTAGGGCTATTGGTGCCTCTTGAGCTTTTCAGCATCAGGCATCGGTGGAACAAGTTTGTAGGGCCGCCAGGTGGTCTTCTGTTCATACTTTTACAAAGTTTTACAAGGTGGACGTCAGGGCCTCAGCTGACGCTGTTTTTGGCCAAAGGTGCTTCAGGCGGTAGTGAAATGAACTACATGCTGTTCCGCACTGGGGATCCCGCCCATATGGACACTGCTTTTGGACGTCCCATTTGTAAGTACTTCTGGACGGCCTGAAATGGATGGAGGAGAAAAATACAATTTTGTGAAACTCACCTGTAGAATTGTTTTTGTATCCATCCATTCCAGGCCGTCCACTCCACCCTTGTGTTCATTATGTCCTGCATGCCTGTTATGGTGATGAACCATTTTTTGCTCATAGGACACTAGTTATACAAGTTTTTAGTTTTTTTATGTGAGGTAACATGGTCTCCTATTTTTTGTTTGGACCTCCCAGCCTGCCTTTTTTGTTGAGTACTGCTTTTAAACCACTGGGGACTGGATAGACGGCAGCTGCCCTTATAGGGGGCCGGGAGGAGCTACATCTTTTGATCTTGCAGTCAGCGCCCCCTAGGGGCAAACACCCGTCTGTAATTACTTCTGGACGGCCTGGAATGGATGGATACAAAAACAATTCTACAGGTGAGTTTCACAGATTTGTATTTTCCTGCTGGGGCACTGGGAAGGCATCCAGAAGTTTGAAGCCCTCACCCCACCGACCCATCCAGAAAACTTCAGGCTTCTCGTGATTGACCTTGGAGCCCGACGCGTCTGTATACTGTGCTATCAGAGAGGCCACCTCCTCCGCCTGATTGATCACAGATACATCATAAGTGTAGGCAATGACCTTCAAAGGAGGCTTACCAGGCACACCCAGAGGAACCCCACATAACATGCTGCTCTCGACCCTCCTAATAAAGGGATCGATTGCAAACACATACAGTAGGGGACTCAGAGGGCATCCCTGGCGCACACCAGAGCCAACTTTAAAAGGCCTTCCAACCCAACCATTAACAAGAGGGAAGCTCTCAGCCCTTTTTACAGGGTTTGTAGCCAACTAATGAACCGCCCCGGCAGGCCATACTTACCAAGAAGCAGCCATAAGTATTCATGATTGACCCTTTGCCTGATCTAACACCAACAAGTACTTTCCCCAGCCTGCAGCCCTGCATCGCTCCAAGGCTTCCCAGACAGCTAAAACCGCTGAGAAGGTGCTTCTACCTTGGATGGAGCAGTGCTGATGACAGGAAAGCAGTTGCTCCGCCACTGACGACAAGCGCCAGAAGATCTTTGCCAGTATCTTTCTATCAACATTAAGAAGGCTGATGGGGCGCCAGTTCTCAATCAACGAAAAGTCCTTCCCTTTTGACAGAAGGATCACGGCCGAGCGCCTCATGGAGGGAGGGAACCCTCTGCCAGACAGCAATTAAAGACCTCCACCAAATGTGGTGCCAGGATGGTCTTAAAACATTTATAAAATTCTGCTGTCAGACCATCTGACCTGGACTTTTTGATGGCAAGGTGATCAATTGCACTTACCACTTCATCGCCAGTGACCGGCTGTCAAGCTAGTGATAGAAAGGTCACCATTTCACAATCCTGCAGTAGAATCCAGGAAACTTTCCATCCTGAAGCCTCTGAATCAAATGCCAAAATCTCTATAGATGAGTCCTCAGAGAGTGCCTCAAACTGCTCTCACCCGGCTCCAGAACTCCATTGTCCCTTTACCTTTTCTTCTTTGTTAGCCTAAAAGCCAAGTTATCCTGATCATCGGGGGAGAGTCCAGACCACGCTGCCTTGGGGTCTGAACCCTGCTCAGAAGGGGGTGCAGGAGCAGGATCACCCAGCCTTAACCTGCGAGGTCTTACAGCCGGACCCACTATTACAGGGACCCCTCTTGTACTTGCAGTGCCAGCCCCCTTAGCTGCCTCAGCTATTATATTGCTTGATCTTAGACTAGCATGTGCTGACTTGGGGGCAGACTGGGGATTGACCTTATGAACACCTGCAGATGGTACAGGAGCGGACGCAGGGACCTCAGGAACCCCCAGCTGAGTGGGGGTAGGGACTGCAGACGGGGCACCACTTCCCTGTCCAGGCTGTTCCAGGCCTCAGGACACTGACAGCGGATTGTATTGCAGTCCTTAGCCAAGTGTCCCAAGCCCTTTCTCACCAGTAGCCCTGGCACAAGCACCTAAGAAGTGAGCAGGAGGAGCTGAAGTGACCCTTGGCCCCACATTTATGGCAAACCTTGGGCTGACCAGGATAAAAGATGGTCAGCCGGTCACAGCCAATATAGGCAGAAGATGGCAGGTGAGTGACCTGGTTGCCATTCCTGCGGAGCCTCAGGGTCACTGACCAGCCCCCAGTCCAGATGTCCCGATCATCCAGGATCTTCTTTAGGGGAGTGAGAACATCACCATATCGTTTTAGCCAGAGGGGGGAATGGACTCATTTCTTACTAAGATGGTGACATTTTTAACAAGCTGCTGTCTGGAGACCTGGATGGGAGTTAACCCCTTCCAGGCAGGATCTTGCTTCAGCAGCTCATACCGCTCCCAAAACAAGTCTATTCCCTCCAGCCTGACAAAGCTCAGGTCATGCTCTGCACTTCCCACTGGACTGATAAGGGCAAACATGTCTGCGGCTGTGAATCCCATGCCAAGGATGAGATCCACCACCACCCGCCGGGTGATAACTGGCCCCTACCACCTAAGCTGGACCAGGTTTCGCCTATTGAAGCCACTGCCAGGGGCATTGGCCTCCCTGGGCACAGATGCTTTCTCACCAGTAGCTCCACTCCAATTCCTGGCAACCTGGGCATAGGACACAGGGGGCTACACTGCAGTACCAGCCCTACTCCCTGCACCACCCCGCTGGATAAAGTACAAGGCAGGACGCCTTGCAGCAGGGGCTCCAACATTTGAGGGCACAGTCTTGTCCACATGGGTAGACATAGGGAGATTAACTGGGCAGTCAGAGGCCTCCTTCACAGCAACAGCAGTCACAGCTGAGAGTTCAGAAGCAGAATTATCAACTGCAATAGGCATGGGGGAATGTTTATCAGTGACCACAGTGGAAAGTTCAGCAGAAAAAGTTCCATTGTATAGGCTAGCAACAGGAAAGGACAGTCCAGCGGCAGGCACAGGAGCCTGACAGGCACCAGACACAGGAGGCAGGTTGGCACCAGACACAGACAACAGGCTAGCAGAAGCAGCAGTAGTTACAGAGGACAGGCTAGCAGCAGCAGCAGTGATATAGGACAGGCTAGCAGCAGCAGTGGTAATAGGGGCAGAGTTGGAGCAGACACAGGGGGCAGGCTGGCAGAAGACATAGTAGGCACAGGAGGCAGACTAGAAGGAGACAGGGCAGGCTGGCAGCAGACACACCAGAGGATGCAGGGACATTCAAAGCCTTCCCAGCCAGACCCAATCCTGCGGGTGAAACACCCATAGTCCGGTGCCCACCAATCTCAGCAAGCTCTGGACCAGAGATAGGTGCCAGGACAGCAGATGAGACTGGCACCACCCCATCCATTGCAGGACAAGGGGTACCAAAATCCTCAATACCACCTGACACAGCGCCATCAGCGCCCTCCGCAGGATGGCTGGCTAGGGTAGCATCACACTGAGCTGGCATCAGCTCCTCACATACCTGCTGGTGGTCGCCCTCTGGCAGGTCTCCTCCACTGCACTCCAACGCTGCACACACCTGGTGAACTGCTCTAGACTTAGATGTTACATTCACCGGTTCCAGGGCCCCCGACTGTCATGGCCTGGGATAAACATGTAGCCGGTGAGTCCTCCATTGGCGTCTCCACCACGTGGTCAGCCTCCTCCTCTTCCATGGCTTGACCTGAGCGCTGCATGGTCTTAAAGCGCTGATCATTCCTGTATTTTTCCTGAAATGCACCACTGCCTTCCTTCAGTGATTTCACCAACCACTCCTACTGTTCACCTGCTCCTCCAAATCTGACAATTCCGACTTGGCAGTGCGGCGATCCGACACAGCAATAAGATTGTTGTAAACACGCTTTCAAATGCTGATATATTCTCACCGGGCTGGGGCACTGTGGTGGAAACAGTGCCGCTAGCAGATGGAGTCCCGGGATCCGGTGGTTTAGTATTTCTCCGGGGGTAATGGCGAGATTCACCCCAGGACTCCATCTTGCCTGGGATAGGACTCCCAGCAAGGCCCCTGGCTCCACAGCTCTCAGCTCTCCAGCTGCAGGTAATCAGAGAGGAACCACACACAGCAGGAGGTGACCGCACCCTCCTGATTACCCTAATAGATTGTAAGCTCTTCCCCTCCTGTATGCTCCCTTATACACCAATAGATTGTAAGCACTTCTCCTTCTGTATCCTCCCTTATACCCTAATATATTGTAAGCTCTTCACCTTCTGTATCCTCCCTTATACCCTAATAGAGTGTAAGCTCTTCTCCATCTGTATCCTCCCTTATACCCTAATAGAGTGTAAGCTCTTCTCCATCTGTATCCTCCCTTATACCCTAATAGAGTGTAAGCTCTTCTCCTTCTGTATCCTCCCTTATACCCTAATAGAGTGTAAGCTCTTCTCCATCTGTATCCTCCCTTATACCCTAATAGATTGTAAGCACTTCTCCTTCTGTATCCTCCCTTATACCCTAATATATTGTAAGCTCTTCACCTTCTGTATCCTCCCTTATACCCTAATAGAGTGTAAGCTCTTCTCCATCTGTATCCTCCCTTATACCCTAATAGAGTGTAAGCTCTTCTCCATCTGTATCCTCCCTTATACCCTAATAGAGTGTAAGCTCTTCTCCTTCTGTATCCTCCCTTATACCCTAATAGAGTGTAAGCTCTTCTCCATCTGTATCCTCCCTTATACCCTAATAGATTGTAAGCACTTCTCCTTCTGTATCCTCCCTTATACCCTAATAGAGTGTAAGCTCTTCTCCATCTGTATCCTCCCTTATACCCTAATAGATTGTAAGCACTTCTCCTTCTGTATCCTCCCTTATACCCTAATAGAGTGTAAGCTCTTCTCCATCTGTATCCTCCCTTATACCCTAATAGATTGTAAGCACTTCTCCTTCTGTATCCTCCCTTATACCCTAATAGATCGTTAAGGTGGGAGGAGGTGTGTGAGTGAGCTCTGCAGGTGCTGTGAATGTCTGGCTCTAGCCCAGGGCCTGGCTGCCTTGGGTGGGGTCGCTCCCCAGGTGAGCTCCAGGCTTCTGGGTCTGAATCTGGAGTCCATGTTAGAGACCCTCTGGCTGCTGAATATGCTGCTGACCGGTTGACCGCGGTGGATTACAATGAAGGTGGAAGAGTCTTTATGGAAGAAAGTTACAGTAAAGTAAGTGAAGCTGGAATGGAAGTGGTGGATAATAATGATGGTCCGTGTAGCAGTGTCTGTGTGCAGCATGTAATGGAGGGAGGGCGGCAGCCCCAGCAAAGTGACTGTGCTGATCCAGGCAGGAGGGAGATCCAACAACCTGTTGTGATGGACACTCAGCAGCCAGCTCAGGCCGGCAGTGGGAAGCAGCACAAGCTGAGGAGGACATCTTTGGAAAGACTGACAATGCAGGAAAACCTGCAGCAGAATGTGTGTGTGAGCCGAGAGTCCCGGGCCCTGAGATCCAAGACCCAGCCGGCCACCGGTGACCCCATAACTGGGGGGAAATCTGCTAAATCTACCACTAGTCATAAATCTGGCAAGTTATCAGACAATGCAAATGCTGAGTTGGGGGCAAATGGCCACAAGTCTCCCAGGACTGAGGCAGCAGAGACATTCAAAGACCCAGCAGAAAAGCCAAGGCGAAAGGCAAGTCTTAAAGAGACAGAGAGCGCACCAGAACTGCAGCTTGCAGACAAGATTCCAGATTTAGTCAATAAAATGAACAGCTTAAGAGCAACCAGGACACAACTGCAAAGACAAATAGATCATGCAAATAAACAAAAAGCAGCAAACCCCCGTAGCGCAACCGCCTGTGATGGGCTGATAGAGACTTTACGCACACAGCTTGCTGAAATTGTTAGTGACATTGAGACACTTGAGAAACAAATGGGGCCCATGGCAGAGAGATACAAGAACCTGGATCGGTTTGAGGAGTCTCAGAAGCTCCTAAAACACAGACAGATACCTGAACCCAGCTCAGTTCCCCCCTCACCATCAGAGCAGGAGACATCCTCACAGGAGCTGCTGTACAGGACCCCAGTGCTGCAAGATTCTGCCCCTTTTCGTGATACCAGCCAAGTAAGCCAACCACCCCCAGGGGGCAGCAGTGAGCAATCCCTGAAAGGTTCCAGCAATGGACTCTGTGTATCACAAGGCGCCCTCCCCCAGCCTGAGAATGGATGTGATGCAGCCAGTGACACTATGGAAGTTGGAGAGACCCCCCAAATTGCAACCCTGGGGTCACATCCGGGACATAGTGACACCTCTGAACTGTCCCCCAATCGAGGAAACAAGCAAGCAAGTCCCAATGCATTGCAATCTGTTTGGGACAATGAACAGCCTGCGGTTTCTGATAGTAATGGGACTGAATCGTCTGCATGCACTAATAATGTTTTTCCTTCCGCAGGTGACCGACCACAGGTAGCGGGTCCCCCTCAATCAAGACCCCGCAGTGATATTACTGGCAATGCGTCTGGCCACGCTCCTCCTCAGAATGCCTGGAGCCGTGGTGCCCCATCTTTTAGCCCCGGCTTACATTACACCGGTCAGGCATTTAAGAGGAGGAACGTGGTAAGATTTAAGAATAAGGGGGCAAAGGAAGATCTGCCAGACAGGAGACATGTGATCCGGGAGCTCCTGTGTAACCAGATGGGGTTCACACCCGCAGATATACTGGCCGTCATAAACCTCCCGGACAGGCAGGGCTATGATATAAGCTTCAAGCTCATGGCCAGCTTGGACAGGTTCTGGGCAAGTGTAACAAAGTTTAGGGGCGCTGAGGGATGGGACCAGTTTATCCTTATCCCGGTATCAAAGCCGGGCACTGTGAGCGTTAACATCTTGTTCTGGAATGAGTCCGTCCCCCCGCAGGATATTGTGATATGGCTGAGGAGACATTGTGATATGGTGTCTGACCTGACAAAGTGTCTTGATGATGATGGGATCTGGACGGGAGGCTGGAGGGTGCTGGTGAAGCTCAGGCAGCACAGTAATGTAACTTTACATTTGCCCAACTCCTTCTTTATCGGCCATGAGAGGGGGGTGTGTTTCTATGCCGGTCAGCCCCGCTTGTGCTTTAAGTGTGGGAAGGCCGGTCATGTGGCCGGAGTGTGCACTGTAGTGAAGTGTAACCTGTGCGGGGAGATTGGTCACACCAGCGCCATGTGTACAAATGTCCGGTGTAACTTGTGTGGCCAGATGGGTCATTACCATAAGGACTGCTCGGAGGCCTTCCATAACCTCTATAGCCAGGCTGCGGAGGAGCTGGTGGCACCAGGTGAGGTTACAGAGGAGGAGGCTCTGATGTCTGGGCAGATAGTAACAAGGCCAGGGTCTGAGACAACTGAGATAAGAGATCAGACAGATGTAACCCCACAGCCTGTGGCCACCATTCCACGGCCAGCACCGGAGCAAGCTGATAGCCCATCTTCCCCTGTAGCCCCTTCCCCTGCTATGGCCCATTGCCCTGCTCCAGCCTCTTCTGCAGATAGTAAAGCCCCTGGTGATAAGAGAGGGAAAAAAAAAGACAAGTCCACCCGCGGACCGGAGGGCGCATGGTCCTTAGTCCAAAAGTCAGGGAAAAAGCCCAAGGGAAGAACGGATACACCAGTGACAGTTACATCCAACCGATATAACATACTGTCTGAGTCAGGTGCAGATATTTCTGGGCACGATACTATGGAGCTGGAACAAGAGCTAAAGCGTATAGCCAGAGAATGTGACTCAGGGTCAGAGGAGGACCCACCGACTAAGAAAAAGTCACCATCAGCCATAGACCCGATAGACTCTGATATGGAAGTGACTGGCAGGCAGGACGACTCTGATTCAGATCTATGACGGTGTTTAATGTGTTACTGCTCTACATAATGATGGCACCTAACCCCTGATCTGTAACCTGATGTATCTGCACTGAGTAATCATTAAGAGTATAGACACGATAGATAATGTATAGTATGTAGTATTCTGCTGTGTTATGTTTATTGTATACAAGTATACGATTTCTTTATATTATGTATTAATGCTGATTAGCTGAGTTTTTGTTTGTTTGTTTACCAATAAAAATTCCCTTATACCCTAATAGAGTGTAAGCTCTTCTCCTTTTGTATCCTCCCTTATACCCTAATAGATTGTAAGCTCTTCTCCATCTGTATCCTCCCTTATATCCTAATATATTGTAAGCTCTTCACCTTCTGTATTCTCCCTTATACCCTAATAGAGTGTAAGCTCTTCTCCTGTATCCTCCCTTATACCCTAATAAATTGTAAGCTCTTCTCCTTCTGTATCCTCCCTTATACCATAATAGATTGTAAGCTCTTCTCCTTCTGTATCCTCCCTTATATCCTAATAGATTGTAAGCTCTTCTCCATCTGTATCCTCCCTTATACCCTAATAGATTGTAAGCTCTTCTCCATCTGTATCCTCCCTTATACCCTAATAGATTGTAAGCACTTCTCCTTCTGTATCCTCCCTTATACCCTAATAGATTGTAAGCTCTTCTCCTTTTGTATCCTCCCTTATACCCTAATAGATTGTAAGCTCTTCTCCATCTGTATCCTCCCTTATATCCTAATATATTGTAAGCTCTTCACCTTCTGTACCCCCCCTTATACTCTAATAGAGTGTAAGCTCTTCTCCATCTGTATCCTCCCTTATACCCCAATAGATTGTATGCTCTGCTGCTTCTGTATCCTCCCTTATACCCTAACAGATTGTATTGTAGTATTAGAGGAGAGTTTAGGTGCTAGGGGAAGCCTGTTTCACAAGGTTGATGGTCTAGGCTTGAATTAAAATGGCTTCCATAATGCCCAGTTGGCTCCCAGGTTCCAGTATGTGTTCCCTGGCTGCATTATTTTGTTGGTTATTAAATATGAAGCTCTGTGTTGGGGTCTGCTTTAACATCTTTACACTGCCAGTGAGTTCTCCGGGGGGGCAGGATGAGTGCACTACAAGCTTAATACTGCTCCAGACAACACTCCTATCAGAGGTGATTGAATCATCAGGAGCCACTTTATACTTCTCATAATAACAATAAGGTCTTTGTAGCCTCAGGCGCCAATTAGAGTGGAATAAATCAGCCATAATTAGGTTTGCAATCCTATTGTCCGAACATAACCAATTTCTTTTAATCCATCTGATAGCTGATTGAATACTTTAATAAGTGTTTGGAATCGGTAATGACTGACTAATAAAGCTAGATAGAATGCCCTAGGCATGATGCAGCATGCACCCCCCATACTGCCCCATGTAGCCCAATACAGAGGTTTAACAAGAGGTGACAAGTGGCTTTATTACACCTTAATCATATTACATGGCGACCCTCTGACATGGCCTCCCCCAGATGGAGCAAAATACTACCATGCCGAGCCTCTTCTATCCTGAGCCTTTATAAAGTAGATCTACACCTTGCTTTGGAAGTCTGAAGTCACAGGGTAGTTCTGCTTTAAAGGGACTGTCCAGGCTAGGTGTAAAAACAAATCATTTTAGCTTACCTGTTGTGCTACTGAAGAAAGCTGCTGCTGCACATAGGGTTTAGAGGACAAAAACAAGAAAGAAAATATTATGAACCAAATGGTGTGCTAAAGTTCCCCCTCCGAATCATCCCATTACATACAGTGCACAGCATCCCTCATTACAGCCAGTGAGGGGCATCCCTCCTTCGAGGCAGTGTGCAACATCTCCCATTATAGGCAGTGAGGGGCATTCCTACATTACAGTTAGTGAGGGGCATCCCTCATTACAGACATGAGGGGCATCCCTCATTACAGGCAGTGAGGGGCATCCCTCATTACAGACAGTGGGGCACCCCTCATTATAGGCAGTGAGGGGCATTCCTACATTATAGTTAGTAACGGGCATCCTTCAATACAGGCATCAAGGGGCATCCCTCATTACAGGCAGAGAGGGGCATCCCTCATTGCAGGCAGAGATGGGCATCCTTCATTAGAGGCAGTGAGAGTCGTCCTTCATTAGAGGCAGGGAGAGGCATCCCTCATTACAGGCAGAGAGGGGCATCCCTCATTACAGGCAGTGAGGGGCATCCCTCATTACATGCAGTGGGGGGCATCCCCCATTACAGGCAGTGGGGCATCCCTCATTACAGGCAGTGAGGGGCATCCCTCATTACAGGCAGAGAGGGGCGTCCCTCATTACAGGCAGAGAGGGGCGTCCCTCATTACAGGCAGAGAGGGGCGTCCCTCATTACAGGCAGAGAGGGGCATCCCTCATTACAGGCAGAGAGGGGCATCCCTCATTACAGGCAGAGAGGGGCATCCCTCATTACAGGCAGAGAGGGGCATCCCTCATTACAGGCAGAGAGGGGCATCCCCCATTACAGGCAGAGAGGGGCATCATCCACTCCCTCTCCCCAGTGCTGGATAATAATAAGGCAGCAGATAGGCAGGGTAACCGATTCATGCCTGCCCACCCGCCGCTGCTGTTCCCCCAACTTACACACACTTACCGGTTGTTGCAAATGCTGAGGTAAAACAGTAAACAGGCTGTTTTGGGGCACTGGGCTGGGTATAGAAGGTGACCACATATACTGCCCTGTGAAACGGGCTTCCCCCAGCCCTGTACTGGGGTATAGGCGCATTTAGATTTAGCTTGTTTCCTGTAGGCCAGACCCTGGATTTAATTTATTCAGGAGGCCCTTTTTTGAGCATTGACAGGTGGTCCTATCTTTTTGGCATCAGGTGTAATAGGATAATGGGGTAGACATCGCGACTGTTAAAATAGTATGGGTTTAGGTCTGTTTTAAAGTGGACCAACACCCAGGGGTGATCGGCCCTGGAATCTATAAGATTCCCGGGCCGATCACCTCCCTCACCGCGGGACATCCGAGATTGGGATGTCCCGCAGGGTGAAACCCCCCAAAACCCCAAAAAACGCCCGCGCGCCCTGTAAGAGTGACGTGCGGGAGGCGGCGGCGGACCATCGCTGTCACCCGCTTGTCCGTCGGCAGGGATTGGACGGCGCGGTCACGTGGGAGCGTGGTAAGGTGAGTTTTTGGGGCTTTCTGGGGGGTTTCACACAGCGGGGCACCCCTCCCCCCCCCCCGAAGTAGACCAAAACCCAGGATAGTCAAAATCCTGGGTGTTGGTCCACTTTAAGTAAAGAAAGCACAGGAAGTAATAGGGGATTGTTGGCAGGACTTGTAGTAAAGGGTAACCGACACTAAATGTCACCCTGGCTCCAAAATGAACTTTAGCTAGAGAAAATAGAGTGGGGAAGTGGAGGGAAAGTTTGTTTTGGGCTGATTGAGTTGTTTACCTGGCTCTGTATAGACCTGTATATAACCAGTAAAAAGCCTTGGATGTACCCCCTCAGAAAGGTGAGGCCTTAAAGTGGACCAAAACCCTGGATAGTAAATTTTGTGTGAAACCCCCCAGGATGCCGCAGCCAACTCACCTCTTCCCAGTGCCACGTTGCATCTAAGAGCAGCATCTCTGATGGCAGCATCCTCCGCCTTCCTCTAACAGGGAGCGTGCCCGCGCCAGCCATTCACAAATACCTGGTGCAGGCACGGGCGAAGGGGAGGATGCGGCCGTCAGAGCCGCTGCTCTTAGACGCACCATGAGACTGGGAAGAGGTGAGTTGGCTGTGGCATCCTGGGGGGTTTCACACAAAATTTACTATCCAGGGTTTTGGTCCACTTTAAGGCCTCACCTTTCTGAGGGGGTACATCCAAGGCTTTTTACTGGTTATATACAGGTCTATACAGAGCCAGGTAAAAAACTCAATCAGCCCAAAACAAACTTTCCCCCTTAAAACAAAGGCGGTCTTTAATAAATGCAATCCATGGACTGGGCTAGAGAAAAGAAATAGAATCTCAGTAGCAAAAGCTTTATTCAGCAGCTCAACAGGATGAATCTTCTGCATGGCGGGTACACAAAAAAGATTTGTTTTTATACTTAGCCTGGACGATCCTTTTAAGCATAAGGACTCGGCCCCACACCCCTGGTCCAGCTTAAAGAATAAAAAAAAACATCATTTTCACCCTAGGTTTTGTTTCTCCTCCCAAAATGGGATGCCCTGCTGTGTGCAAACTTATTTACTCACTGTAGGTAGAGGCCCTTGATCTGATTAAGTATATGCAGGTCTAGAGTTATGCTTTAACAATATGTATTTACGAGAAGTAGCTTGTTCTGTGGAATTTTACTGAGTATCGTCTAGCCTGAAATGTTCTGCAAAATATGATCAAAAGAGGGGTGGCAGCCGCTCAGACCATTTTATAACTAACCTGGGAGGTGCACGTTAGCAGGGCAATTAGGATACAAAAGTCTTAAAGGAGCCACAGCACTCAACCCTGTTAGCTTGCTGACCAACCTAATATTTGTCTCTAAATCTGGTTAAAAACCGAGGGCTCGGTCACACACATCTGCAGAAGTATGCTGAAGCTGCACCACCAAGCGCCAATGTGCCTCTGTGGGGTGCAGTCCTAACTCTAATCTCTGAGAGCCCCATTTGGGACATACAATGCAATAGATAAATTGGGAGCAGGCTTACCTGAGGTTGCCCTATAACCTTGAATGCAAACCATGGGGTGGAAGAGTCGAGGAGCTCGAAGTACAGCCTAGACACCTCACCCCATGTGCTTGCGCTTGGTGGTGCAGCTTAAGCAGACTTCTGCAGATGTGTGTGACCGAACCCTCTGTTTTTAACCAAAATTTGAAAACACACATAGGCCCTTATTTATGAAGGAATAGCGACAGGTAGCGACTGGTGAGCAGCCGGTAATGACGGGCACCGCCACGAGAACGCCGGCTCCCCACCACAATCACACATTTATCAAGCCGATCATGCTTAGCGACTGAGATAGCGCCATATAGCCACTCATTCATCATTATTCCAGCCTCAGCCCACAGCGCCAGCGTCCGACCTTGAACAGCGACAGATATGACCTCTCGCTACCTGGCGCTCTCCAATGCATTTCAATGGAACAATCTTTAAATATTAATAATTAATTGTTATTAATGTTTTTTTTTTTTTTAAATGTGAAAAATTCTGTGACCACTTCTGCCATGTTAGATAATTTTTTTAAGGTAAAAAAAAAAAAAAAATGGGCAGAATTGATATTACAGGTCTGATATTATTGTATTCATATTACTAAATTCTTTAAAAAAAATTTTGGTTTCCAAAAATATGGTGGTTAAAAAACTACTTTTAACACATTGCCGCCAGCGCTCTGGGGTTTAAACATGCATTTCACAGCGCTTGAATTTTTTGAGCGTGATTTTTTGATGAATATGGTGGGAGCCGGTCGCTCTGACCAGTCGCTATCATGCGCACCCATACATCGCGGAACCTGTCAAATAGCGACTCGTCACCTTGTATTCAACATTACGGCACACCGACTGAGTCGCTATCAACAACTGAACAACGGCCAAGCACAGCGACTACTAGCGGGCGCTGTGAAAATACTGCTACAGTCGCTCAACTGTCGCTACCTGCCGCTATTAATGAATCGGCCTCCCCGTTTACTGTTTGCCATACAATTCTCCGGCTCGAACATGCTCGGTGGAGGTGTGAGGGTGTCAGACGCATAATCAGGGGCCTGAGGTACCCCAGGAGAAGCCCCCAACAGATTTTTGGTGTCAGAAGTGGGATCCTGCGACCTGCGGGTAAGTGATTGTTTTGCCAGGGATCTCACTGCTTATGCGCGGGCTTTCCTCCAATCAGTGGCTCTGACATTATAGTGTCTTAGTAAAGCTGAATGGAGGTCTGGCCAACACTTTGGCTCCCCATCAGCTGGAGGGAAACTGTGGCCCATCCATTTGTTGTGGGAGTATGTGAGCGGATCCAGGGGTTTCACATAGTGGTGCAGCCCGAATCGGGATGCCCTAGGGGTAGGGATTTCACAAACTGGACCCTGCAGGAAAGGAAAGGAGAATCAGGGAAGGTAAAGTTCACAGGTATGTGTCTTTTCCAACCTAAATAACCACATACCGTATATACTCGAGTATAGGCCGACCCGAATATAAGCCGAGGCACCTAATTTTACCCCAAAAACCTGGAAAAAGTTATTGACCCGAGTATAAGCCGAGGCGGCTTTTTTCAATTGGAATTGGAGTTGATTTGAGGAATCACCCCTGACCACGCCCCCAGCCATCACCTAAGAATTAAATAAAAATAAATAATAATAATACAGTGAGGGGCATCCCTTGTTACAGCCAGTTAGGGGCATCCCTCATTACAGCCATTCAGGTGTAACACAGCACACACACAACATACACACAGCACACACAACACACACACACACACAACACAGCACACAATACAGCACACATACACACACAAGCACACACAACACACACAACACAGCACACAATACAGCACACATACACACACAAGGCACACACAACACACAGCACACAACATAGCACACATACAATGCACACAACACACACACTCACCAGTTCAGCTCCTGCACAATCTTCAGCGAGGCTCCTTCCAGCCAAGGCGACGGTGCGGGACAGAGTGAGGACGGCGCGGGACGACGGCATGGGTCCATCTAGTCGCAATGCCCCTGGACGCGGGGCAGAAGAGCCGCCTCGGAGGCTTCAGAACTCGGCGGGGAGATCAGTACACCCAGCGCGAGGTGGGTGTACCAAGATGGCGGCTGGCGCGCTCCGCGTCGCCACGTCACTAAGGCCCGGGCCGCCATCTTGGTACACCCACCTCGCGCTGGGTGTACTGATCTCCCCGCCGAGTTCTGAAGCCTCGGCGGCTCTTCTGCCGCCTCGGAGGCTCTTCTGCCGCTTCCTCCGCCCCCTCGCTCAGGTAAGTCAGGTTACTGACTCGAGTATAAGCCGAGGCTGCTTTTTTCAGCCCAAAAAGTGGGCTGAAAAACTCGGCTTATACTCGAGTATATACGGTATACATAAGACAGATAACAGGGAGAGCCTTCTCTATGATCCCATCAGGATCGCTCTTAGTATAAATGCCGCCATGTGCAAGATTTCAGGAACATGCACATGATGGCAGAAATGTAGAAAACAGAGACAAAGACAAAAAAGAAAGGCAGAAAGGAAATGCTTTCCTTTCTGCCTTTCTTTTTTGTGTTTCTCTCTGGGACAAGAGAAAGAAAAACAAGAAAGAACTAATACAAAAATAAAGGAAAAAAGACTGATGCAAAGTGGAAGGAAGGGAGGAAAACAGAGGGAATGTGGAAAATAGAGGGAAGGTATGTGGCAAGAAATGAAGAGAACATGGGGTTAAAAAACGAGAAGGAAGAAGGAAAAGGGGGGATGGAGGGTAATGTGTGGGGAAAGAAAAATAGAAAAAATTTGACGCTAGAGAAAGAAATAGCAAAAAGGGACAAAAGAAGAAATAAAAGAAAGGATGTTGGAAAAGAGGGATGCAGACGTGTGAAAAGTGAGGCATGAAGAAAGGGAATCAGGGGATATAGAAGGAAAATGAAAAGAGAAATGGAGAGGACATAACAAACAACGAGAGGGTGTGGAAACGATGGAGAGAAAAAAGAGAAAGAGAAAGAAAAAACAAGCTTTACAGAAGGAATAATGGAGGAAAAGATAAAAGGAATGTTGTAAAAGAGGATCAAGGAAGTGTGAAAAAGAGAGGAAGACAAAGAGAGGGAGATGGAAGGAGTGTGACAAAAGAGAAATGAAGGGAACATAAGAAAAAGAGAGAGGGAGTGTAGAAAAGGTGGAGACAGAGAAAAAAAAGAGAAAACAATGGAAATGAAAACAAGAATGAGCAATAGAGGAAGGATAGTCGAAAAGATAGAAAGATCGTTGGAAAAGACCTGTGTAAAATTACAAAGGGAAAATAGAAAAGAGGGAGATACAAGAGAGATGAGAACAGAAAGGAAGAAGGAAATTAAAAAAAGGAGGGGAAGAAAGAAAAGATAGCAAGAAGGATTAAACACAAAGAGAGAGGGATAGAAAAAATAGGAAAAAAGATAGGAAAGAAAAGAATATGCTGGAAATTCAGAAAGCAACGTAGAATCAAGGATGGAGGAACATTAAAAAAATGTCATGGGGTATTGGTAAGGGATAGATCTTGTGACTGCATGTTTGCAGGTTTGAATCCTGACTGGAACATGGCTGAAGTCCTCTTGAGCAAGGCACCCAACCCTTCAGCTGCTCTCCGGGGCACCATGGCTTGAGAAGCTCACCGCTCCGGGTAACTTTGTGCACGCCTTACTTGTAGTGGTCACACTGCAGAGATGGTAAAGTGCAATAAAAGTGCCAGAATATTTTTTTGTACTGTTTATAGTCCTCTAGCCTTCTAGTCCTGTTTCTCTTTGGGTTTTGTGTGTAGACCTTTGGAAGTCTGGATTCTCAATAGATCTGTGTATGGGCTTCTGGTGAGTCCTGCTTTTTGGTGTGTTTGTGCCTTTGCCATTTTGCATTGGTTTGTTTCTGCCATCTTATTTTCCTTTGCCCAGGCCCATGACCAGTGGAGGACTGCCTGACATATGCAAATTCTCTGCCATATTATGTTCAATAAGTTATCTACCCCAGTATATTCTGCCAGTGTTACATAGCTGAGCTTGTCTGTGCAGGTTGAGACATGGTAAGAGGGGGCAGAAGAGCCCAGGGCCATTTAGGCTGTGCAGGCTTGAAGCCTTGCAGGGCCACCGAAGCTGGCCCTTGCGCCCTGTTCTACAAGCCCTGTATAGTTGGTCCCTGAGCTGGTTATGGGGGGTAGGGGGGACCCCACACAATTTTTGGGGGGGATTTTTAAGGGATTTTAATCTGACTGTAGGAAATGAAAGAAAGGAGTGTTGGAAACGAGGGACAAGGCAGTGTGAAAAGAGAGGGAGATGGAATGTGACAAAGGAAAAATGGGGGAAGCATATGAAGAAGAGAGACAGAGCATGGAAAAGCGAGAGACAGAAAAAAAAGCACAAAAAATGGAAATGCACAAAAAAACACAGGTAGTAATAGGGTTCCTGAAGCAGCAAGACGTCTCCTTCTATTCTGAGGGCATCCAATCAGTGGAGGCGAGGTATAAGTGTGTTGAAGTTATGGGGCAGTGGAGTAGCTAGGCTTTCTGGAACCCGGGGCAAAGATTTGAAATGGCGCCCCCCTGACCTGCTGCACCCTAGGAACCTGCCCCCCCCCCCCCAACTACGTCCCTCTTATGGAGGAATCACATTTTCTCCGAAAAATCCCTTGTAGGCTTGGCTGAAGAAGCAGGGGGTGTTGAGCCCACCATAGGGTGCTGCGCCTCCCATTCCTCAGGTGGTCGACCTTTCCAGTGGCATAGGTCTGTTACCCGTTCCCAGTCTGTCCTTTTTCTAACCAATAGGCTCTTTTGTGTATGAACTTGCATTGGCTTCAAACCCCTCACAAAGAGGGTGTGGCTGAATTCAGGGGTATAGCTAGCCTCTCTGCCGTCTGAGGCAGACTAAGGCCAGCGTGCACATCTTATGAAATTGTAAGTTACCAGCAGATCAAATAAAGTGCAAAACAGATTTTCTTTTAGTTTTTTTTACTTAAAATTAAATTTTCTAAGTATACAGCACGTCCTGTTTCACTTATTCCTTACGTCTGGGTTATCCATGATTTTGGTGTGTTTTTTGGTGTTTTTAACTGCCGCGCAGCTTTGTACTACGCTCCGCGGCTGTGGGCGCTATAACCTGAGGTAATTTTGCTTTGTCATGGCGCCGGCCAGGTCACGTATGGTGTTTTCTGAGGTAATTTGGCGATTTTGGTGTGTTTTTTGGGTGTTTTTAGCTGTTGCGCAGCTTTGCACTACGATTCGCGGCTGTGGGCGCTATAACCTGAGGTAATTTTGCTTTGTCATGGCGCCGGCCAGGTCACATGTGGTGTTTTCTGAGATAATTTGGCGATTTTGGTGTGTTTTTGGATGTTTTTAGCTGCCGCTTCGCGTCTGTGGGAGCTATAACTTGAGGTAATTTTGCTTTGTCATGGCCCCGGCCGGGTCACGTGAGCGCCGTTTTCGCGCTCTTCGTGGGGGGGGGGGGGGGGGGGGGGCGGGGCCTGGTGATGCTGTGGATCGCTCTGTTCCCCTGCGGCCCACCCCTCGAGGTACCTCAGCCGGCACCATTTTGTACAACCTGCGTGTCTGGTTTTCTTCATTCCCGGCTGCAGCGCTGCTTTCCCTGGTGTATCGCTTTACCTAGCGGTCTGTGCCTGAGTGACCCCACGGTGTCTTTGGTCTGTGAGTCCCCCTTGGGGTTTTTTTTTATTGACCCTGGGATTTTCATGTGCTGCGGGATGCTCATGTGTATTTTTACTTCTTTCTGTCTTTCAGGCGGGATACCATTGGGTTGTGGTTCTCCCGGCTTACTCCTTCCTTCCCCTCACTCCCCCTTCACAAAATAGACTTCTGGGGGCATCCCGTGGGAGGGCATCCCGGGTGGCTTCTGTCTTAAGCCTTTACCCACTACTGGTCTATTGCACTTGTGTTAATCACCATATGGAGGCTTCAGGGGACAGCGTGCTTGGGGGCCCTGCGGGGCAAGCCCGGCTATGTTTCATGTGTGGGGTATCCCCTGTGATTAACAGTGTCATGGTGTGCGAATGCCGTGTGCTGACAGTGTCATTGTTCTACAAGCTGGTTTGCCTGCTTCGCTTCCCTGCTCTGCGCCTCACTCTGCTTCACCTACCCCCCCACTCTTGCAACTAGGCCCCTGTGAGGGCACTGTTAGCAGGGAGTCTCATTCTGATTTGGCTCTGCAGGTGGCTAACATTCCTAGGAAGGCCTCTGGCAAGTAGCGCCACCTGGATCCCAGGCCCTCCCCCCTTGCTAAGGTGTATGTGGGGATTGATGAGTTTGGTGGCTGTCACCCCCTTGAGATGGGGGACTTTCCCAGGATTCTGACTCCTCTGGGAACCAGCAGGAGGGTTGCGATAGTGACCCTGGGTCGGTGTCCGGAGAGGATTCATGGTACCCTGAGGACACTGATAATCTGCTGTCACATATTTTTGATATATTGCATATTGCTGCCCCTGAGGTGGTTAAGAGAAAGCAGGGGGAGCTCTTTCGCCCTGGTAAACAGTGTCCAGAGTTCCCTGAGCAGGAACATTTCCCATTTTGGTACTTAAAGAATGGGAACGTCCTAGCAGGCTGCCTGCTGTGCCGCAGGGTTGGATAAAAGGTATCCCTTTCCTGCTGATCTTGTTAAGAAGGCTTGTCCAATACTTTGGTCATGCCTTCCCCTGACACTACCTCTCTGAGGGATGGTGAGGACCGGAGCATGGATCAATTGGCCTGCCATGCTATTACCTGTGTGGGGGCTGGATTACGTCCGACCTGTGCTGCTGCCATTACTGCTATTGCCCTCAAGAGGCTGCTCAAGCTTCTACTTGATGGTGCTACAGCTGGTAGCGGGGGGGGGGGGGGACTATAGTACTCTCTTACTTTGTTCTGATTTAGAGGCCATTTCGGGGGTCCTCCATCCTCCTCCCTTCCTTTCGGCTCCCAGAGGAGGTCGTGGCTCCCTCTTCTCTAGTGGCCGCAGAGATTCTTGGGGCCGTGGCAGATCCCGTGGTCGTCCCGGTCTCTCCTGGATACCAAGCCCAAACCCTCTCACAAGCCCCCTCAGGCATGAAGGGGCGCCCTCACCCATCCGGGTGGGGGAACGGTTTCGGCTCTTTGCTCACGTCTGGAGGCTTCACGTCTCAGACCGGTGGATACAGGAGGTATTGTCCTCCGGTTACAAGATCTGAAGGGACTTAACAAATTGTCAGATTCAAGCATTTTCGTATGGAGACGCTACGCTCTGCTGTCAGTATCCTTCACCCGGGCGACTTCATGACCACTGTGGACATCAAAGATGCTTATCTTCATGGGCCTATCTTTCCAGGTCATCAGAAATTTCTAAGGTTCGCGCTGGAGGATCAGCATTACCAGTCTGCGGCTCTGCCCTTCGGTATCACCTCGGCACCTCGCGTATTCGCCAAGATACTGGCGGGAGTGATGGCTCTGCTACGGATCCAGGGCATCCGCATCATTCCTTACCTGGACGACATCCTGATTGTGGCCCAGTCCTTTCCTCGGGCCGAGCAGGACACTCAGATGTTGACCTCGACTCTGGAGTCCTTCGGCTGGGTGTTCAACTTTCCCAAGTCTTCTCTGTCCCCGTCCTTGGTGAGGTCCTTTCTGGGCATGACTCTGCATACCTCTCAAGTCGGGGTGTTCCTTCGTCAGCAAAAGGTGGAGGATCTTCAGATGCAGGCTCGGACTCTGCTATCATGTCCTCATCCCTCCATCCGTCAGGGGATGCAGTTGGTGGGCCTGATGGTGCCCTGCTTCGAGGCAGTCCCCTTTGTTCAGTTTCACATGAGACATCTTTAGTTACTTCTCTTGTCAGTTTGGGATCGGGACCCTGTGTCCCTGGATCAAGAGTTTGCTCTGTCCCCTCTGGCCAGACGGTCCCTCTCGTCGTGGCTGGACTCAAGGAACCTTCTAGTGGGCAGGACCTTCCTGCCCCCGTGCTGGGAGAAGGTCACCACAGATGCCGGTCTGACCAGTTGGGGAGGCTTCTGGAGGTCCCTGAGGTTCCAGGGTCGGTGGCGCCCACAAGAGGCCCATGCTTCCATCAAAGTCCTGGAACTGAGGGTGATCAGATTGGTTCTTTCTCGCCTGACCACTCACCTCAGTCAACCAGACGGCGGAGGAACTCGGAGCAAGCAAGCCTTCAAGGAAGTGTCCCTGATCCTGTCTTGGGCGGAACAGCATGTTCCCGGCATCTCAGCGGTCTACATTCTGGGGGTGGAGAACCAGGAGGCGGACTCCCTGAGCAGGGGGACGTCTTGTATGGGGGAATGGTCCCTCAACAACCGGGTGTTCTCTCCCTGTGTCATCACTGGGGACAGCCGGACGTGGACCTGTTTGTGTTTCGTCACAATCACAAACTTCCCAGATTTGTCTCTCTGTCTCAAGTTCCTCTGGCCTTCGCCACGGATGCATTGGCTATTCCTTGGAAGAAGTTTCGGCTTCTCTATGTGTTCCCTCTGTTTCCTCTCCTGGGCAGGGTCATGCGCAAGATAGTCCAGGAGCAGGTACCTGCCATCCTGGTGGCCCCTTGTTGGCCAAGAAGGGTTTGGTTCGCAGACGTCGTGCAGTTGACAGTAGACCGGTAGGTCTTGCCCAAGGATCCAGATCTCCTCACTCAGAGGCAGCTACGCCACCCCAATTTACAAACGCGGGCTTTAACGGCTTGGCCGCTGAAACCTCCATCTTGATGGAAAAGGGGTTACTTGCTTCTGTTGTTGATGCCATTAATAGGACTAGGAAGAAGTCCTCGTCTTTTATCTATTACAGGGTCTGGCACGCTTACATTGCCTGGTGTGAGTCCATGTCTCTTCCCTGTAGGGTGTTTTCTTTTCCCAGAATTCTGGAATTCTTGTAACATGGTTTGGATTTGGGCCTTCAACTTAGTACCCACAAAGGCCATGTTTCAGCTCTGGCAATTTTTTTCCAAAGATTTCTTGCCAATCACCGGCTGGTTAAAACTTTTTTCCAGGGTGTTTCCCATGTGCGTCCACCCCGTAAGCCTTCGCTACCAGTCTGGGATCTGAATCTGGTGTTGTCTGCTATGCAAGGGCCTCCCTTTGAGCCTAACCGTAAGGCAGCCTTGTCCATTTTGACTCTTAAGGTAGCCTTTTTGGTGGCTATCACTTCTGTAAGGTGAGTTTCTGAGCTAGCGGCGCTTTCCTTCAAACCTCCTTATTTTGAGCGGCATCAGGATAAGGTGGTGTTTCTTGCCTAAGGTTGTGTCTAACTTTCATCTCAATCAGGACATTGTCTTGCCTTCATTGTGTCCCAATCCTGCTAATTCCCAGGAGCGGACTCTGTATTCTCTGGATGTGGTCAGGGCTCTGAAGTTCTCTTTGGTTGCTACTGAGACTTTTAAGAAGTCTGAGGCTCTGTTTGTTCTCACTTCTGGGTCTAGGAAGGGTTTGCCTCCGGCTAAATCCACTATCAGCAAGTGGATCCGTCAGGCGGTGGTGCAGGCCTATTCTGCTAAGGGGAAGGATCCTCCCTTCCGTCTTACTGCTCATTCCACTCGTGCTATTTGTGCGTCTTGGGCCTTTCAGCACCAAGCTTCTGTTGAACAAGTTTGTAAGGCCGCAACTTGGTCTTCTGTTCATACTTTTTACAAGGTTGATGTTAGGGCCTCAGCTGATGCTGCTTTTGGCCGCAAGGTTCTTCAGGCGGCAGTGGTTTGAACTGCCCGCCGTTGCTTTTTGGGGATCCCATCCTACCTTACAGACACTGCTTTTGGATGTCCCAGACGTAAGGAATAAGTGAAACAGGACGTGCTGTATACTTGGAAAAATACAATTCTGTGAGTACTCACCTGTATAATTGTTTTTTTAGTATACAGCACGTCCTGTTTCATCCCTCTCTTGTTATTATTATTCTTTTGTAACACTGGGAATTTGTGGGAGGTTCCTGGCTTTTTATAGGGCCGGGAGATGCCACAAGTCTTTCTGCAGTCCACTGCGCCACAGACGTAAGGAATAAGTGAAACAGGACGTGCTGTATACTACAAAAACAATTCTACAGGTGAGTACTCACAGAATTGTATTTTTTATTTAAAGATATGCAGTTTTGGTCCATGTTAAAGTGAAAAAAAAACTGGGATTCTGACTATTCCGAGCTGTTTTTTCCGTGCCCTGGGGGCAGCCTGAATTCGGATGCCCCGCTATGTAGAACCCCCCATATTACTACCTCTTCCCGGTCCGACCTATCTCGTCCTATCACAGCCGTTTGGAAAATTACACAGGCACAGAAAACGGCTCTGATAATACAAAGCCCACGCATGCGCCGTTGAACCGGGGTAAGGTGAGTGAATACCAGCTACCTGGGCAGTTTCACAGAGTGGGGCAACCCAAATTGGGATGTACAGGGAAAGGCCTACAGCCGGCCCTAGGTTTTGGTCCTGCCTTAAACCAACTTCTCTCCCCCCCCCCCGGATATGCAGTTTTGATCCACTTTAACACCCCCCTGTATTGAATATGCAGATTTGATCCACCGTAACACTCCCCTGACTTGGATATGCAGTTGTGGTCCACTTTAGCACCCCTTCTCATGCAGTTTTGGTCCACTTTAACACCTCCCTGCCTTGGATATGCAGTTGTGGTTCACTTTAACCTCCCTTCTCATGCAGTTTTGGTCTACTTTGACACCTCCCTGCTTTGGATATGCAGTTATGGCCCACTATAACACCCCTTCTCATGCAGTTTTGGTCCACTTTACCACCTCCCTGACTTGGATATGCAGTTGTGGTCCACTTTAACACCCCTTCTCATGCAGTTTTGGTCCACTTTAACACAACTTGCCCACACCGCTCCCCTGTATATAAAAAGAGACACATACCCAGACCAGAGTGAATGACCGCAGCTTCAGACTCCACCTGCTCGGCTGCCGGATTGAACGGAATGTCACCCCTGGCCCTGCTGCTGCCTATGACAAGGCGGTAGAGGATCCCGTGCTCTCAATAAGTGTGAGGCGTTGACGTCATTCCTGGCCAGTGCTCCTCCTGGGCTTCAGGGTGCGGTACAGTGGCTTACGGTTGCGGTGAACTTGCTTTGCTGTGGCGGGGTGAAAAGGGGGAGGCCAAGGGGCCAACAGGCGGCCATGAAGACTAGACAGCCCTGGGCCAGAGTTACAGTGCCACTCACGATGCTGCCCCTCCTCTCAACGAGCCATGGTGCCACCCACAAGCCCCGCCTTATTGTGGGTGCCGAGGGGTAGACCGATGTGTGCTTCTGCTTCTAGTGGAGCTGGTGGGTGGCAGCAGGGATTCTCAAACCTCCTACTTGAGGGTCAAAACAGGCCAGGATTTGCAGCTCTTCACACTCAAGGAGGAGTTTTGAGGACCCCTGGTCTAAAGGGAAGGGGCCGCTTTATCCCCCCCCCCCCCATAATTCTGTATTAACCAACCCTAAGCCAACCCAGTCTCTGAAACGTTATTCTTAGTCAAATAAAAAAAAAACAACGTAGCCGTTTTGCATGTTTCAAGAAAGAACATTTAATTTCTGCGTAACATCACCACGGACAAATCACACGATGAGGTATCAGAGAGAAAACTTTGGTATAAAATGTACGTGTCCTTAAAATGTGTACAGGCAAAAAGACTTTGGTTAATTAGCACAAATAACAAAGTTTCAACATTCAAGTTTCTGTTCTCTATATAGGTCATATATATATAATAAAATGCACAGCTGATTTTAACACTGTAGGGACAGGAAATCAATCAATAAATTAAGAATAAATTACATTAACTTAATTTCTTTTTTACATCATTTTCTAATGCTACCTGTTTGAGCATCGGCACCTTAAGAGGACTTAAAGGGGAGATGTTTGGCAATCAGACGCAACTAGTCAAGAACAGTACTGAAGGGGAAATAGGATTGGCAAAGAATTTGCTCTTTTTACCCGTTCTTAAAGCAGACCAACATCCATAAATACAAATCCGCCCTCATATGCCAAAACTGTATGTTTTCAGCTTCCTCGAAGCCCTCATATGCCAAAACTGTATGTTTTCAGCTTCCTCGCATGCACCTGGTTCCTCTGGGGAGTTCCTCTTCCTCAGCCAGCCATCAAAATGTAGATGATGTAGTGAGCCACCTTATTGACTGACCTTCCTGAGTGAGTGGGTCCCACTGCCAGGCCCAGATTATGACTCAAGTTATATAGTGCCAGCATAATCCACTGTCTCAGGAAGAGTAGTCAGTGAGAGGACTTCTCATTCTCTGAACCTACTGAGCTACACTACCAGCATCAGCACCAGAATCAGGGTAACATCATTGGCAAGATCGGTCGAGCAAGAGGAACAAGACAAACAGTTGAGCATGATAAGGGTTCACATGCTGTTTTGGTATATGGAGGTGAGAGGTTTGACATTTTGGGTAGAGGTCCACTTAAGCAACATCCACTGTTAAATATGGTAGAATGGCCTCCACAGTTGATGATTTAGCTTGCCATCTAGTAGGGAGCTGTTGTCAGTTCCCTGATGACCCAGGCTATTAGTTAAGCTTTTTTTTTTTTTTACTGAAGGTTTCATGGTTTTGGAATGATAGTGGTACGCATTTACAACCAATCCGAATAATTTTACTGGCAGCCATAGGTAAAATATCATAATGGTGCTGATGAGTGTTGGTGGAACAGATGCCCGTCCAATACTAATCATTGCCACCCAAACACAACAGATTAAACCCAGAATTTTTCAGAATTGAGACTTGATATTAGTCTTGGCATTTTAGATGATTCTTTAAAGCTGCAGTCTATCCTAGAACTCAAAAGCAGTACAAAGCCAGTCAACAGATGAAGACCAAAGGACCTGGTTGGCATGGCCAACGTCTCCAATGTTGATTTACCATTCCTCGACCTAGATTTGATATGTCTGGGCTTCAGCCCCTCACATGCTGAGATGGAAACCCTTAAACGTGATGTAGAAGTAGTATTTTAAATAATAAAGAAATAGTAATGGTTACTAACTTGCAATGTCAAAGGGACTTTAAACCTGTAAACCTGTTAAAGGGACTGTAAACCCTGTAACTGAATCCTGGTAATACCCCCCCCCCCCCCCAACATTGACTTGTCATGTTGCAGTCCCCTGATTGTTCTATATGTTCTTATTTTCATTCAGAGTACATGATATTGTCGTATTTTTGGATATCATGGTAATGGGTTGAATTATTCCATTAGGGAGCCTTTTCCTCACATCACAGGAGCTCCTTCCAATAGGCTCTCTGCCTACTTCTCAATCCAGACATTGTCTATGCTGTGAACTCCACTAGGGACACCAAAGCCAGGAAGAAAAAAGCAAAGAATAAACAAACCCAAATCTTTGGAAGGTGCACGGATTTAGTCCTAGGCTATGGTGGTTCAGAGATCCTGAGTTGGTGCACCATTGAATGTGACCTATTGGAGCATGATCCTATACCCCACTCCTGCCTCCTGCTCTTTTCCCCTGCTTTCCAGCATTTTTATTCTTGCTGTAGTCTTTGGGAGGAGAAGATTGGAAGCTAGGAGTATGATGTTGAAGGCCGGGATGAGACTAGAGGCTCAAAGAGAAATGTCAAGTTAGCCAACCCAACTAACAACCTTTGTCGTCTTCCACCAGTCACTAAACCCAGTTCACTGAACTACCAGTGAATGGTGCTGGTCCCCTGATGGACCTGTACCATCAGGGGTCACTAGGTAAGCCTGCTTGGAAGAGATTCACCTACCTACTCCAGAAACATATCCTGCTTGCTTCCCACCCCTTTCATTTTTTTCTATAGTCTTTGGAGGAAAAAGAGTGGAAGCTGGAAACATGCATGAAAGTGGAAGTCAGGTTTAGACTAGGCCCTGCAACCAGCCCAAGTGGCACCATTTGTCTTCTTACCGCCAGACATATGAATGAGTGTTAATAGCCTGGGAAAGGACTTGTACAATGGGCACTCTTCGAATCAATCCCCTGTCCGCTGGTGGCAGCCTGTAGACAGAACTTAAAAGTGGGATGCGTTTTAGGGCTATCATGTAGCAATTCCTTTACTAAGCCCAACAACATACTTTGGTTCTGTGTACAGGCCTCACTTAAGAGGTTTCCATTCATCAATGGTGGGTCTACAATGTACTCTTACCTTCAGTCTATGAGTCACCATCACCCCACCTTATTGTTTAACCCTGTGTTATCTCTGTTCCTGTGTCCAAGGTAAAAAAAAAAAAAGGCATTGGGAAAATTCACAAAATTAGCATTGTGGCGTACAAAACAATTGTCACACGCAAATTTCTTCTTTGGTATAAGTTACACAAAGGCTGGATTCTTGATTCCAGTATCCGGCCATTTTCAGTTTACAGAACAGCCATTTTGAATCTCAACATAATTTTTTCTAGTGCGACCGTTATTTTGAGTGACATGATCTAATCTAAAAAATGAATAATCATTAACGTATGTACATTATAATTCAGTTGTCAAACTAAATCAACATTTTCTACACTATCTTGTCACTCATGAGGAACTATATCGAGTATCACCTACCAGTGACATGCTAGATACAAGATGGCTGCCAAGAAAATGGCATCTATGAAATGATTGAATGCATATCTTACAATATGTCAGTGACAGTAGTCTTCAGCTTGTACCTCAAAGTGGGTCCAAAACTGTATTATTAATACCCGTCAAGACTATTTATAACCCCCAAGAACGAGGTAGAAGTATACTGATATGCCCATGTAGCCATGCTGATGGGAGAGAGTAGTGCTTGATAAATGGGACTCCTAAGATAAAAACATTAAGCTGTATTACCAAATTACATAGAATCAGACAATGGTAGTGCAAAATCCAGTGTCTTTCCAATAGCCATAAACATTTGGGTGGCTATCAGTCTACAGAGTTAACCATGACTAAAAAGGACCTGGATCTAGTAGCTGGGTCATTGTGAGAAAGCTATGAAAAATTGCCATCAGTGTTCACCAAGAGCCACCAACAGGTCACATTTTGCAGATGTCCAGGTGAAGTGATGACTGTGTAGACAAAGCTATATAGCCATATGTGTGGAGATCCACAAACTATGACCCATTGGTAGCTCTCAAAAATAGTTTGGGGAACACTGGTTTACATTTTCTGGTCGCAGAGCTAGACAATTTGGTCTGCGGTCTCCCCGGTCATATCTTGGCCCATGTTTAGAAGACAAGATAACAATGGTCCATAACTCGATGCTGTAATTACTATTGAATATGCCTTCAGGAACTGCTCAAAGACAAATGGGTAGCAGTCTAATTAGCAATCTCTTGTAGGCTTCCTCATTAACATCATGGCTCTATCTTGACCCTACCAAAGTCATGTTGTGGACAATATTTCTCACCTGCTTTTAGATTTCTAGGTAGCTTTAGGTTTTTTTGGTTCACAATATTCACAATACCACCATATCTTGATAGTCACAATGAGAATTATAATATCTACAAGAACCTTTTGGCACTCCCATCATTTCCTGGTGGCAAATTTAAGAAATGGGTAGGAGTCTGCCCTGTGGTCTCTTTTTGGTAACATCATGGCTCATGGCTTGGCCCTAACAAGGTCATGTTGTGAACAATATTTCTCACTTGCGTTAGATTTCTTTAGAGCTTGGGGTGACAAATCCATGAATAACTATGTATAAAGAAAGAAATGAAGAGAATCCATAACCTGTTTCTTGAATTTGTGAATTTGTCATCACAACATCATGAAGGAAACCACAAACCTCAAACAAGCAGGTGCAACCTTCTCAAGGACAATATTGTTCACAATATCACCATATATTGTTTGTGATGATAGTGATGAGGCCTGCAAGAGCTTTCTGCCACCTTTGCACACTCCCACCAGATCTTAGTTTTAGCAGTTCCTGGTGGTGAATTTAAGTAAGTGGATCACTTGTCTCTAACGACATTATCATTCATACCATGGGCATACATTACCTATACTGATTACAACTGAAAGAAACTCAAGACCAGATTAATGATATGAGCAAAGCCCAAGGCTGCAAAGCCCATATACAGGAAAGTGTCAGTCTATATGTTTGTCAGACATAAACATTAATCAACAATCTCATCTGATTTCAACTCTCTATCTCTCTGTGCCTGCCCTCCTCTGCTATTGATTGGCCATTGTCGACAGGCAGCATATATTATAGGTTAGGTGATTGACTGTTCATATTAAGCTCTGGCTATGATCTTTGCATTTGGAAAAGTTGGCATGGGCCAAACTGAAAAGCACTCTGTATCCCAAAGTAAGTCCTGGATCCACATTTGTGCTGCTCTTGATTAAGAACAGACTGCTTAGAAATTGTATTTTTATTACTAAACAGAAGGGGCAGTTAGATGCCAAGATCAAGACACTGCTTTGGATTTGAATCTGGCATTTAAAGAGTGGGTGACTCCTGCCGAG
Source organism: Gastrophryne carolinensis (assembly GCA_027917425.1). Taxonomy (NCBI): domain Eukaryota; kingdom Metazoa; phylum Chordata; class Amphibia; order Anura; family Microhylidae; genus Gastrophryne; species Gastrophryne carolinensis. The sequence continues at coordinate 146,998,034 of CM051244.1, forward strand.
AATGCAATCAGTGGACTCTTGAGACTAGAGACTACCTTGACCTTCCAACCTCTGCCTCCTTTTATCCCCAACTGTTCTATTGAACTCACTAATTCCCCGTCAGCTGGTCAGGAATAATATGAAAAGCTCCTGGGGTGGGTCCGGCTGTACATCCAGGCTGCAGCTTGAAGCTTTTGAAGGCAAAAAGGTCATCACCTCTTTAAAGTTATATGGCAAGCTCTGAATTTTCAACAGTGCAGTTGGGATCAGGACTACTCAAGTAGGTAGAAGGGGATAATAAAGTCGGGTGCTGTTGAGGTAAGAAATGATTTAGCATTACACCTTCCATTTACATCATACGTGATGCCACATCTTTAGAACAATTAGAACAACCAGGGCCTTTAAAGCGCTACTTTTATGCTTATACTGACAAGCTGGGAAAGAGATGTGGACACTGATCGATTATAAGCTGAGACCAAAAATCTCCTCTATTGATCCAGGATTGAAATACCATTGTTTACAGAAACAACACCCTTTCCAAGGAGTGCAACTTCACCATATTTTTGGGTCATCAATGATCATTTTGCCACTCCCCTAGGGTACCAAAAAGGTCTGGTTAAAATGTAAGCTTGGTGGAGACCCTAAAATTTGATGAAGGCGGCCTAAGCCCAAACATCGGTCTTCCATGGTGAAACCACAGTAAGCCCATAACAAACATATTCGATTTATGGACATAGAAACTCAACTAAAGCTAAATGAGATCCACGTGAAGTTTCTCTACAGCCCTTTAGCCATCCATAGAGAGGTAGAATTTTTTGTAGTGCCATACAGGAATTGCCAGATAAGATGCATATTGGGAACCCAGCATTAAACACAGAATAAAGAGTTGGTCTTCAAAAGGAGACATCTATTCACAAGTATTCAGTTACCTATTTTCCACAAGCAAATTGATGACTCCTTCAGTAAACCAAATAAATATTAGGTAATCATGGTTTGAAATAGAGAGTATCCATGACCATCTTGAATGTAGCTCTAACCCTGTCATGTCAAGCTAGGCTACATGACCTAGAAGTAGGTAAGTTGCGCAGGTTGTAATGCTCCCTAAAAAGGAACACATGCTGCGGTGCAGACTAGTGTTCAAGCAAAAGTTACACTAATAATCCTTGCTGGCCAACCAAGTCCCTTGAGATGTGGCCTTCAAGCTCTTGTTCAGGAACTAAATGAAGTGCGCTATCTGTGCCAACATTGCCATAAAATGTAAATAAATACTTAAATAAATAACATGTCACAAACCATTCTGTGCCCACAGATCTCCAGTGCGGGAGACCTCTGCAAAAATAAAACCTGCTGAAATAAATTACTTTGGAATGAAGAACAGTCAGTCACTCATGACCTCTACAAGTCACCTTGAGACACTTCAAAACCAATGTTCTTGAAGATGGTGTCCCAAAAGAATGGACAAGGTATGACTATGAAGGCTGAGCAGGTACTATCTTTGGTTGATAGCGTGATAGGCATCTTCTCATGCTTTGGTGCAAGCAATGGCTGATCCACCTTTGGAGGCTAAAGAGCCAGAGGAGGAAGGTGGACGCCCGTGACCCTCATCCATCCATTTGTCCAAGCTCCTCCTGCGGGCGTTCATGAAGAAATTGCTGACGGTGGAGAGCTCCAGGCCCAACTGCTGTGCAATGGTGATCTGCAACTCTTTGGAGGGTCGCTGGTTCTCGTGAAAAATGGCATGCAGTGTGCGCCGTTGGATGTCGGTGAACACCAGCCGGTGCCTCTTAGGGACGTGATTTCTTTCGGCTTTGCTTTGCTCTTGCTCTTTCCTTTTGCAAGCTGTGGAAATGAGAAAACAGACACATTTTAGAAGAATAAACCTGTTTGGACCTTTTATAAGCATGCCATTTGTTTTGGTCTTATAACATCTATGGAGACCTAGAAGCACCCTCTAGTGGCAAACTGTGTGTTAGACAACAAATTGAAAGCTATTGCTTAGTGACTGCTAGAAGAAAATCAATTTCAGGACAAGCCACCTAGAAAATGCATTGATCTCAGTAAAAGTTTATTGACAGCGCTCTTTATATACTTTTATTGAAGACAGGGAGGGGGGCGCCAATCAGCTTTATGCATGGAAGCTGCAATGTAATCACACACACATCTGTAGGCAAATCCTTATATGTATTTAGGCCCCATCAAGTCCTCCTATTTGAAAGACCTTCAAGGGGTGCAGAATACATAGTTACAAAGAGCCTTGTCTCATTACAGTGGATGTATATGTGCATGCAGAAGGGAGCGCATTCTCGGCTTTATAGATAATGGCTTCAAGATGAGACCACTGCAGCCTAGAGATTGAGCCTGAAGGTGGGGAGATAAGTGTAGTTTGTTTTTACTTAATTCCTAGTCTCTTTATGTCGTTATAGTGGACATAAACTATTCCAGGCAACCTGTGCCAAGGAGGGTCTGGTTCCAGGACCCATCTCCCACCCTTTCGAAGCCTGGTAAATTATGCAGTAAAGAAATAGACTTAACTCCTGGCACCCCATCCATCTGGAGTCTAGAGACAAATTTAGTGGTCCCCAACCTACAAGGCCGACCAACAGCCCATGTTTTGTGGCTCTCTGCTGCACTAATCACTTCACACCTGCCCTAAATGACCCACTCCCTTTACCCATTTCACTCATATTGCATTCATACTCACAAATATCTCCTGTGCCACCCATGAGCCCCAAAACAACTGACTACCCCAAGTGATCAGCTGGTCCTGGGACTTCTGGTGGATGATTGTAAACTGTTGTATCAAAGTAAAGTATGGACTTAATTTAGGAATCACTTGTCACATTCGGAACCTAATCCCTCTTAATTTACCCCTCTCAACTGCTGGTGAACCCAAAAATGCCAACTTTGGGGAAGGTCCTGGTTATTGGGCATCCTAATTTACCCCCTTAAAAAAAAAAAAAAAAAAAACTCTGTCCAACAGGGGATCTCCCAAGCTCAGCCAAAATATATGGTTATGTCTGTGTCCAGCCTAAAGTTGACTATTTTCTACAGAGCCACACATAGATGCTTATCCCAGGTAAGCTCCCTTGGCTTTTCCAGTTCTAGCAAAGTTTCTGGCCCATGACACCCTAAATTATCCCTTCACGCCACCAGTAAAACCCTAAAATGAATGGAATTTTACCTTTTATTGGAAGGGTTGGGTCAGGGTGCCCATGGACCAGGATAGAGTTTCTATGAGGTTATAGGTCAGTTTTAGATGATTTACAATCATATCATTTAAACTCATTAAAACATTTTTGTTGGTAGAATGTGAGCAGGAACTATCCACTTAGGAGGTTCCCACCGTTACGTTTGTTGCAGCAATTCCTGTACAAGCCCAGCACCCACGGGGGTAATATGGTTGGATGACCTCTGTTCAATGTATATAATCTGAGTATAGGATATTTAAATAGAATGATTGGGCAGTTACTTGCCAACCATATTGCATAGTGAATGATCAGCATAGTCTTTATTGTGTTTGCTATACCAAATCAGCCAATCATCTTCTCTCTTTCATTTTTAAACAGCATCTCTGTACAGTCTTTGTGTGCTCTTCTGTAGAGACTAATATTCAAAAGGTATCTGCCCCTAGTTTCTGTAAAGATGGCGGTGTGCGAATGATTACAAAGCTTCTTCCATCGTATTTTTTTGACTGGTTGATTCACTGGTGGCATGAAGGAGATGCTGCATTATTAATAGCTAATCCCAGGTAATGTTATATTAATGCACAGATCTTGTTGCGCGGATGATTATCAATAAAGCGACATCTCCGCTGTTGATTGTGTTATAGACTTAATTTGTACTGGAGCATGTCCCCCCTCTTATTCCTTGTTCTCCTGTCTTTTGTCCCCATCTGGTCAGTCCGTCATCGATGCCCTTCCCCCCTGCTCTTGTCTGGGACATTGCACACTGATAGAAAAATATTGATCACAACCCAGCTGTGTGGCTTGCACAGCTCACTGTATATGTGCACGTTAACCCCTGATGGCCCGTACATCGAATTCACCATCTCCATAAGGGGAGGGGGGGCTGGGTCCATGCTCTTCATTGGCTGCTAACGGAGGAAGCTCCAGCCATCTTGGAGATGGAATTGTTAACAAGAGAGACCATGAAGACGCAAAAGAAAATCTATACTGCGGCGTCTGATTTTATGAAGTTCTGCCTCTGTTCGACACGTCTCGAAGGGGTTAAATAAAAACCTCCCGTCATAACGATTTAGTTAAAACAAAGCGCAACGGGCCGTAATGTAATAACGCCAGTAATTGAATACGAAATGACAATAATTAGTTGATTTGTTTGGCGGAATGAGAGGAAAGGGCCGTATACCAACCACCTTCTTAATCAAAGATTTAATAGAAGATACCGGTGGGGGTGGCTGGAGAGGGCAGCTAGGGACAATTGACTAGGTAAGCGTTCTATTATAAGGCGATAAAGTCTTGAGTGATACCTGGCCATGGAGGACAAGGAGGTGCCATTGTGCGAATGGCGATGGGCAATAAGAGTCGCGGGGAGCGGGGCCTGTGACAATTTTATTGGAAGAGTGATTTGTAAGTAGTGGAGAAGCAATTAATGGACAGAGGCTGAGAGCTTGGCACACGTTAGGACTATATAAAGGTTAATGCGATCGCAATCAGCTCGGCTTAACGACAATGCGGCGCATGCTAAACCCCCCCATCTCATTATATATGACGCCAAGAAGTCGCTGACATTCGCATCTCTGACATGAGTATAAAAGACAATGATCATGCCAAGTAGAGGATTAGTAAATCTTGAACCCGGTCAGCTTTGAGCTCTTAACTGGAATCTGAATACTTAAATATGATTGGATGCTAAGGAATGCAGCAAATGTATAGAGGAAGCAACATCAGCCAATTTTTTATTCTATTTTAAATAATAAAATAATGCCCAGCAGCATTGCATCTCTGGAAATCTTTAGTTTCTAAGCATTGATTACAAGGCAAAAATTAAGCCCATGCAAAGTTAAAGATCTGCAATGGCCGACACCTTTTGTATCTCATAGGATACTGCTTAGCATAACAAATATAGCCATGACAGGTCCTCCTATCAGGGTTGGCTTGTACCACTGGTCCTTCTAAAGTGCCATTTTGCACCTTAAATTAGGAGGTCAAGAGAGGTTTCCAGATGGTCCATCATATAAAGATGAGTAAACAAGAAAAATCCACCCATGCTGCAATTAAGTCCTGGAAGCTAATGGAAGCTACTATAAAAGACTGAGTGGTGCTGGTTGGAAATGACCAACCAAGATAAGTTTCATATCTACTAGACATATAGAGGCTTTTTCTGGAAACAGAACATCAAGGTTTCATTTGGATCTTATCTATTGACCAAAATAGCACTTTGAACTGGCCAAACAGATCAAGAAAGTTGATTTGTTAAGACTGAGTGGCACTGGTTAAAGATGACCAATCAAGGGCAGTTCATTCTGAACTGGTACTCTTTTTATAGTAATATAAGCTCAAGGTTGCACCTGGACTACATCAGCATGGAATGTACTAGTAAGAGGAAAGGCACTGTGCAACGGCCAGAAAGCATATTTTAGGTTATCCGGTCTGTCTACAGATAAACCAGCAAGGAACGTCCCTTTTCACATGAGCATGTTGAGCACTGGTAAGAGTCTTACACTTGAGCCTCATTTAAACCACAGCATATAATATTCTGGTAGAGGAATGACCGTTTGGGAAGACCAGGTAGCTTGAGGAAGCCAGATGATTGCCTGCTAGAGAAAAGCAAGAAATGAAGGCCCTATCTCCAAATTACTGGCTAATAAGCATATTTGCCTAAAAGTTGAAGGTCCATTTGCACCTGAGCCTCATCTAGTCCCCAGCATAAACTGTACTGGTAAAAGAGGTCTAGCAATTTAAGGAAGGCTTGGTGGCCTATGAAAGAAAATAATGGAAGGTAGCATTTCAGCGACTCAGCAAGAAGAGGTAGACAATACCATTTCTTTGCAGGCATCTAAAAGACATTGGCAAGTCATTTTTCAGGAATCTGAAATCTTAAGAGCACTTAGTAAATATCATAAACAGCCTGGCAAAAGCCTTCCGATCTAGTAAATGGCTTTTAGTTGACTACAACTGCCTTTTTACTAGTTTTTCAACTCAACAAATACAGTGTTTACCAGGCTTTACAATTTAAATATCTTAACAGGCAACCTACCACAGATCTGAATGTAAAGACAACTGTTCAGTAGTCAATTATTTCAAAGCTAGCCTACAATTGTCATGTGTACCATCATAAATCCCTGTGTATCTATATTCCAGCCATGGTGGGGTTAATACACATGCTCTTTCATGACATGGCCCATCCAAACCCAGATCTATACTTGCCAAAGGAATCAATAACGCCCATTTAATCCCTATGGCTTTCTATAATAGCATGACATGTGCACAGCAGCAGATCAAAGGCTACCTATAGATCTCGGTATGTCCAGCAGAAATCTCTAATCATCAAGACTCATTTCGCAAAATCTGGTGTTTGTCTGTGCTGCTGATGTTTGGAAATGTAATACATTTCATTTTCTTTAAGTGACTCCATTGGTCGCCAATGATGAATGGGTGTAAAATAATGGCCTCGATTGTCTTCTGCATATGGGTTATAATAATTGTTGACTCTTCAGACAAAAGCCCAACTTTTTCTTGGTATTAGATGTCTAAAGGCAGATTATCTGGGTGTTGGGTCTTCCCCCAAATGGGGACTTCCTACTTACCAGGTTAGGTGGCAAGTAGAAAACACCTCTCTGTTGAAGGTCTACTTAGAGCTGCTCCAGCCCATTCAATGGTCAGAAAAATCCCAGAGGGGCAGACAACCTCAAACTCAACCTCTCTGTCTTACCTAAGAATATTGTAGCCTCAAGAAATGACTTCAAGTAAACGAGTTGTCCACTTTTTCCTCATAAGAAAACTTCTGGAGAACTGGCACACTACAAAATGTAATCAGCTGCGCACTTTTTTGCACTTAACTATGTGTTGAGTACAAATAATAGCAAATACTGAACAAATGAGGCAACAATGTTTGCCAGTAGGATGGAGGAATGCAACCCTCTTTATTAAAAAGGTGCCAAAGGAAATAGTATTGCTACAGCCTACTTTTACCAGTTTAGTTCTTGAGAACGAAGAATGATTATGAAAGTTTCCACCATTAGGGGTTGTGTATACAAGGCAACTAGTCTGTAGCAGCCAATCACATTTTTCCCTTTTAAACCCTTGGAGTATAAAAGATATAAACTGATTGGCCACTATAGGAGAAAATTGTGTCTACAGTTTTAATTATTCCCTTATGTATTAGGTAGGTGTGACATGCTAAACGTTTATTGTTAATGTTAACTAACTTAGTTAACATTAGTTAACTTAATGTTTCTATGTTAATATTTGATAATTGCCATGTAAACTTTAGTTAAACTTTTTTGGAATGATAAAGTAGCAAATTAAAAAATGTAAAAGTACATCATTAAAATCATTAAAGTAGTTGGTGCTCTACGCTTCAGCCCAAATCACCATTGGGGTATCTGCAGTATCTGGGAATCCTTCCTGGTATATGGGGATCCCTCCCTGTTTATTAACTAGTATGCTGAACAAGAACTACGCAGCATTTCTGTATCACAACCTTAATCAGGCTCTGCTTCAGGTAAGGCTCATCTCGATTCCTGAAGATACATTTTGTACAATATAACACTTCTGAATAATTATTCTAAAAATGATACAAAGCGAAAAATCAATTGACTCATTGATAATAAACTTTCCCTATAAAAGACTGACTTATCAACACAAGACCTGTTGCCAAAGCAGCCAATCAGATGCGTTGCTTGATGCTCCTAGAGAATGATCGATGAATCTAATCGGCCCTGTAGGCCACTGTTAACGAATCAGCTGCTGTATTGGAAAAAAAATGAATTCGCTTAAAAGGGTGAAAATTTCTACATCATCGTAACGGCAAGCCAATAAGGCTGATTAGTTTAATATCATATTATCACGTTATTAACTAAATGAAGGATTTCATGTCCTCTTCGTCTACGACATAGCTTGTTGTGATTTGTGATAATCTTTTTTGCATTTAGAATGCTAGAATGGGGAATATATATCACCTGGAAAACTGAAACTGAAAATCAAACAATTGGGGGGAAAGGGGGCTAATTTCGACAAAATCAAAAATCAATAGGAAGCTCACAAAAAGCTCCCCATGGGAGCGAAACGCTGAGGATTCTGGGTAGTTTATGAGTGGATTGTGTGTGTGTGTGAGTGGCGCTGACTGAGTCTGCTGTAGAAATCAATGAATTTTACCGTAACCCTCACGTTGCCGGGATAAGACAAAAATCTGCTTTTGGAATAGAATAATAGCAGCCTAAAATTAAAGCGCCTAATGCGACTAAAACATAGTGGAGATTTGGAAAGCTAAAAAGCTTTACATTCTTTATCATGAGGAACAAAATGTTTTTTACAAAAATAAGAAGCAAAACCAAAACAGACAACACAGTATGTTACATTGTACATTGGAACAGTAAGGAAAAGAGGCACGGACTCCTAATAACAACATGATAAATAGGGGGTGGAGCAACCTGTCTGCCACTGAGCAAACTTTGAGAGAAAAGGGGTTAAGAAAAAAATGGGAGGAGAAGAGTACACTAAAGTGTGAGAAGGGGGAAAGAGGGGAAATGGGAAAGGAGGGAGTGATTTTACTCCTGAAGAAACCAACTTTAGTTAAATATAAAAATATAAAAGATCCATAAATTGTGAAGAAATTGACTTAAGTTAAGAATATATAGAAAGAAAATGTAAAGATCCATAAATTGTGAAGAAATTAACTTTAGTTAAACATATATAGAAAAAAGAGAAATAGAGGAGGAGAAAGGGTTAAAAAAGGGAGGGACCATAATTTGAACAATTAAAAAAATACAAAGAAAGAATAGAGAATATAATGCGGGAGGGAATAAAGAGGACAGGAGGACTTTGGGTCCTGGGGGAACTTTAGTCACATTCAAAAAACAATATAAAAAATATTAAAAGGTCGAGAATAAGAGAAGAACACGGCAGAGGGGAGTAAAAGGTGTAACAAAAAAGCTTGAGGGACTATGAATTCTGGAAGAACCAACTTCCTCCAGGAAAATTCAAGAATATATATAAAAAAATTGAATGCTGACAACGAAGAAGAGACAAAGAGAAAGAGTGAGGAAAGGGAGGGGGTAGTACTGGATGAACCAGCTTTAGTTGCATGTAAACATTATATAACTATAGTTATATTTGGTACAACAAGGATCTGTAAGCTGTGGCCTGACTGTGGCCACTAGATGGGAACTAAGTAAGATTATCAGAAAGAGTAAAGCTTAAAAGCAACTAAATGAGGAATCAGTAAATCAAGTAGTACTTTAAGAACCTCAAGGATGAAGAATTAGGGGGAAGGAATGAGTGGAGAGGAAAGGGGAAAAAATAAGTCCTAAGCTTACCAAGAATGCTGGAGAAGGAGAGAAGAAGAGAAAAGACCCCAGATTGGTTAAAAATTGCCATGACGTAGTAAATGAAGGCTTAAGATGCATTGCGTTGTGCTTTGTGAAACAGAGAATGCCCATTATTGTGCATGGTAAGTGCTTTTCGGTGCATTTGGGTTGGCTTATTACTCGAGGAAGGTATAAAACAGCACTATAATGAATGTAAATGGGACTCTAAAGGGCCCTAAAACAGCTGGGGGTTTGGAAAAGACCGGCAGCCCCACCCTCAGATGTATACAACTGCCTTGCACTAAAATGTTTTCTTCTGAACTCCATTTTACTTTATGCATTTTAATGGCGTAAAACCAACATGGCCTAATCCAGCCTACAGGTTTTTCAGCAACATTTGATTGTGATAAATAATTTAACTTGTAAATTATTTGCCTCTATCAATAATCTACCTTGCCTTCAGTTATGGCTGCGTCTGTAAAATGTACTTTGACAAATGTAAATGAATAACTATTAATATATACCTACGTAGTGAGCTTAGCGTAATTAAAAACCTCGAGCTTCAAACTCTGTGTACAAACCAGCATGGCTTAGAATGCTGATTAAAAAAACATCAATCAATCGCGGACCTAACCACAAGGATATGTCTCAGGTCTTTCAGAAAAGAAGCTCATGGGACGATCTCTAAAAAAATCACTATTGTAAAAAATAAAAATATAATTGTCTGCATATACAACACAAAACGCAGTATTAATAAAAAATTAAATAAATACTAATGATAATACTTAATTATTAAATTAATCAATAAAACAAATGAATTGGAAACAATCACAATATGTAGAAACATTAAACTATCGTTATACACGCATACATATTTATTTAGGTATGATTTTAGATAAATAAAAGTCTTTTTTTTTTTTTTTTTCTCCTCTTCTCCCTCATAGGGTAATAGGCTTAACAGATAAGGGGGGGGGGTAGTTATTGGGAGGAATAGGGAGGGATAAAACTAAAAAGATAAAGAAAAAAAAAATAAAATATATATATATATATATATATATATATATATATATAACGTTTGTTTTTCTTTTTCGCTGGTCTCTATCGGGTAACTTAAAGGGAAAAGAGCTCATATGCACCCAATATAAAGCCACATGTAGATAGATCAATTCCCATAATGATGTTACAATTTACACGATCTTGCAAGCTGTTGATAAGAAATGATTATCAAGCTACTAAACCAAGACCAATACTTAAAAAAAATTAAAGTTACTAGGTCACCGTGCATCCGCATAACACAACAAAAATACAAAGCAAGAAATCTAATATGTAATATCAGTAAATAGATAGAAAACATTTATTTAAAAAAAATGCCAAAATTACAAAAAATCTAGATGTAATAAATGTAAAAAGATATTAAAACAAAAAAAAAAAAAAAAAATATATATATATATATATATATATAAATAAAATGTAATAACATTCAAATAAATTGAATGTATCATTTTAAATGTATGTCATTATTTATTTGTAATTATTATTCAGTTAATTAGTTGATAACTTATTAAGTGTTCATTTCTTTTAATTTGATTTTTCCAATTCGACTTGAGTTTTTCTTCTCTTTTTCTCACTGACATGTTAAGTTCAGACTGGGATTTAGCTCCTTTGCGTTCATCATCATAAATATTCATCAGGCGGTAACATGAATATTTAGAGGATAAAGTAAAGACTTGCACAAAAAAGCCGACACATTTGTTTTCAAATATTTTTTAATCCCGTTGATTCTCCCTTTTGTCAGGGAAGTATATTTTTTACCTAACAGCACTGTGTTAATTTTCTGAGCTGCTTCATCGAGCCGTGTGTGTCACAGTGACTTCTCCCGTAAGGGTGATGCAGCGATTCACACTTTAATGCACTTACAATAAAAAAAGGTTAAACGCACATTGGGCTTTTGTTCATGTGTTGGAGGGCAGAAAGGAACCACCTGGCCCACCCAGATTCTCTTTTATTCTTTTAATTTGCTGTTAAATTTTGCTTTATAAATGACTTTTATAAGTATGTTTTACAAATGATTGAAAATACTATGGGTTTAATCATAGCGATTCTTACCTTAATTTTTAAGTATTTTAAAAGGCACATTACATTGTAGAAGTGGAAAGAACAAGAGCCAGTATAGCTGTACAGGATTTAAGAAAATCAAACTGTGCAGACCATAGCGTGTTAATGGCCTTGTGGTCTTTCTAACTTGAATCCTATAACTCCTGTTACATACCTACGTACACAAGTTTTTCACTATGAGAGCCCAAAGAGACTATCCCACTCAAACCACATTACACATCAAATATGAGTTGAGTATTTTGGATTCAAGAACAAATCTCTATGGACTATCACAGCTGATTACTTGGGGTCTCATTCTAAGCATTCAAGTGATTTGTTTAAGGGGATTGAGGTTTTACCCCTTGTTATCAGCCATGAAAGCCTACTCATAACATATTATCATGATCAAGTTGAGATGTGTAATATAAATTAGAAAATGATTCTCTGTAGACTATCACATGTGGTTAACCTGGGGTAAATAAAAGATTTTGTCCATCTCAAAAGATTTTAAGGTTGGACCACACATTATCAGCTATGGAAGTACAAGGAGACTCTTTCTCATTATGGATCAGGTAGAGATGAGTATTTTGGTTTCTTGAACAAGTCTTTTTGGATTGATTATGGTTATGGATCAAGTTGAGATGTTTTGGATTTGACAATGAATCTCTATGGCCTATCATAGCTGATAACTTGGGGTCTCTATCTAACCATTGGTTGTCTACAGGTACCTTACCATTGGGGTAATTAACTAAAGAGTTTTTTCGCTCATTTAAAAAAAGGGTTAGGTATAGACCCCACTTTATCAGCTATAAGAACCCAAAGATACTTTTGCTCTCAATCAAAACATATTATCATTAGTAATCAAGTTGTGTATATAGGGGTGGGAAAGCGAGTCTCTAGGGCATATTACAGCAGATAATTTGGGGTCTTTCTATGACCGTTAGAAGTGAGGGGCACCACTTTTTTGAGTTTTTCTCAAATTTCTAATGAATACCCTGGCACTGAGTTTGGAGAGAATTTCCAACTTGTCCAACACACAGAAAAAAATTGCAAATTAATTATGAAAAAAATAAATCCTGTACTTGATTTAATATTGCGATGGGGCAGTTGCACAGGTGAGGTGCAGAGTTTTTGAAATAAGGCAGATATTTTTTAAACAAATTGAAAATAACAGCTCCCTATGGAGTAGTCATTAAAATGTGGAGAAGCTGAAGAGGTCGAGGTGAGGATAAGCATGCAAAGTTTGCAGATGCTCTGCAGCTTAGGATGGAGAGGAAAAATTTTGCACCACAACTGTAATCCACCATTAGAACCAATCAAGTGCAAGTGTTTATTTTTAATGTTTCTCTTTTTGGCTTGTTGCGTTGATGAGGCTCTCAAAACTACAGATTGTTGCGTTACCTGATTATACAAGCAGTTGAAAAGCATATTAAACACATTAAATCATTTTGTGCCATTGTGTATTTAAAGAATTCAATATCAACCTAAACTGAGCCAACACGAATTTTACATATAATGGGTGTTGGCCCACTCCAGAGGGGCATCCAGGGTCCCCTCTCAATTACACCTATGCAAGTCTTGTAAATCTTAGCCCCATTCCCCCGACTTCCACTTTGCCAAGAACAAGCTAAGTGACTGCCGCTGGCCAATCAAGGGGCCGGTGGAGCTCGGATTATCATAAGATGTAAAAGGTTTGCACCGGTGAACATGGGGCACAAGGTGCATGCACACTAACCCGACAAACTCTATTGTATCAGTGAATATGCAAATGCAGCTGTAACTGCGGGAATGTGGAAGCGTGAGAAATTGGCTTTTTGTCACTTAAAGTGCACTTTTTACAGATTGTGATGATTCCATTCCATGATTAACATTTTGGGGTAATTCCAAAAAAAAACAAACAAAAAAATAAAGACCTAGAACATATATCAATCCACGGGAGCCGTGATTCTCGGAGAGGCTTGGCAGGCCCCCCGGATCTCCAGCCATGCGGCATTATAAAATATCTATTTCCAATGCTTTCTTTACACATCGATGTTGCTTTATTATTTTCCAGTTATTGTCGCTTTTTGGCTTGAGACTTACAACAAAAGTTAAAGCAATTATAATCAGCCCTGGCTATAAAATATATATATTGCAATTTTTCACCGTTTAATTATAAATCCTATTAAAATATTACAGTAAATGTTAAAGATGGTACATAGCTTGAACCAGGCCGATCTATATTAAACACATTAAATATGTAATTAGCAAGCAATGTCTTTGATTTATCGTTATGTTTTCTTATTTATAGTTTTCATTTAAAAGTAGAGAAAGGGTGATTATAATCCGTAATGCCCCATTGCCGTATGCAGGTACATGTAGGCTTTGTTAAGTCGTTTGTTAATTTGTCCATTAGGCAGTGGGCTTACATATGTATACGGTTTAATAGGGAAAATCTAAAACTAAATACAATGCGAATGTTACTGTGAAAATTCTAAATAATTCACATGGTAAAATATTTAGTGCTGTGTTTCTCCTAAAGATGACCATTATTGTGGGACAGTGGGAGGGGATGGTGTGCCAGGTCCAGCTGCCAGTGAGGGTGCAGGACCATGATACATGAACCCAAAGCCTCCCACCAGGAGATCCCTTTTTACTCCTGGCGATCCTTCCAATGGGTCCTGGAAATGCCCCACAAACCTTATTGTTGGAGGTTTGGTTGCCACACTTGTGGACAACCTCCTGGGTCCCATATTAGACAGAGCTCCAGGAGTAAAAGGCAAGGTGGTGGGTTTGCTTACTGTAGTAACCCTGTAGCTATCTGGAAGGGTCAGCATTACATTAGAAGGTCCCCTGTGTACAAATGTGAGCCCTCCAATTGATCCCTCAACCCTAGAAAAGCTCCAGCTGTCAAAAAGGGTGCAGGTCCATTGAATATGAACCCACACCCTTCCACCAAGAAATCCTTACCTTTTACTCCATAGCTCCCTCCCAACAGGGGATCCAGAAATGGCAACACACTGCATTTCCCCATGACCCCTTTTGGATATTTAGCTTGCCGACAAGCTACCAGGTCCATGTTGAGCAGAGCTCTAGGAGTAAAAGATAAGTATCATTTGACTGTGGGATGGGAGGAGGGTGGGGTTTGCTTTGTTCAGGGGACCTACCCATAACAGGGTCTGTCTTACATTGGAAGGTGCCCTGTGTAATACTGGTAATAGTGCTGGGTAGCAAGCCCGGACAAAATGGACTGTGTGCCATCCAAACGACCCCCCACCCCTTAAAAAAACTCCAACTGCCATGGCACCTGAACCCACACCCTACTAGTAAGAAATCTGTACCTTTGATTCCCAGAGCTTCTTCCAACTGGGGCCCAGAAACACTGCAGTACCCCACAACCCCTATTGTTTGAGGTTTGGCTGCTGCACTTGTGGGCAACCTCCCAGGTCCCCTGTTGGGTGGAGCTCTGAAAGTAAAAGATGAGTATCATTTTATTTGGGGTGAGAGTTAGGTGGATTTGCTTTTATTAGGGTCCTTGCAATCCATGGCCCACGCGGTTGGACTTACTTTAGAGGAAGACCTGTGCAAGACTACTCTATGTCACCTCGAGGACAAACAAATTAGGTGGCTTTTAACTAACCCTCAGATGCCAAACTGTTAATAACCTCCCAGATCCCCTGTCAGATGGAGCTCCAGGACTAAAAGTTAAGTATCATCTTAATGTTGGGAGGGAGAGGGTGGGTTTGCTTTGTTTAGGGCCTCTTGTGCTTCAGAACCTACCTGTGGCATGGTTGGCTTTACCTTAGAAAGCAGCACTCCCTCCATGCCCAGGATAAAACACTCTGCCTCCCAATTATCACCTTTTACCCCCCAAAAAGCAATCTGGAAGAGCCTGATCAGATCTTGTCCTCCCAGAAAATGACGATAAGCCATAAAAGAAAGGCTGTCGATCATAAGATGACTGCGCCTGGTGCAGCCCCTCCATTCGAACACCCCAAGGACAACCACCTTAGAGATGCTAGGAAGAGTGTAGGTCAGCTTTAACAATGTTAAGCCACTGTTGTGAATGTTTTTTCAAATGTTATTGAACTGAGTAAGCCTTTAGGGATGACACCCATGTCCATCAAGGTCAACACTTAACCAACACTTAACCACCACCTACATTTTGGTCCATGGAAGGCAAAGCAAAAACCCTTTAACCAACTTTGGCCAGTTATACCTGCCAAAAAAAAAACTAACCAGACATTCAACAGCCACAGTCACATAAGATCCTTGGTCTCAAAGAATCCTAGGGTGAGTGGAAGAAATAGCTGTGTAATTTTACCCTTAGAATGACTGTTAGAGGTCCACTTTAAACATCAAAGCAAGCATCTTTTTTATTCATACATTGGGCTTTGAGAATGATGGAACTCTCCAAACAGGTAATTTACACTAAAGTGATAGGCAAATCAACAGATAAAAAAATAATTACTGTAGGTTACCTCCAGTGCTCGCCTTCCTGCTACGTCTGTGTTTTATTGCGAAAATCACAGCTTTCAGTCCCCACCCCCCTGACCTGGTCCTTCAATCTACCTTCAGTGAACCGAGAACGGAAACACCCCCCACTCCCTCCCCAGACATCCTGATTAGCTGCCTCTCTCTGCAGCTATGAAACCCCACCCTCCTTTCTCCTCTATGGTCACACATGTGCTGGCAGGCTGGAGATACTCTTAGCCTGCAGCATCTCTAACCCCTTTTTTCTGGTCACACCATGTACTGGCAGTACTAACTAGAGGCACAACAATGCACTTATTTTTTACTATGATTTATGTAAAGAACACAGTGTGCTTACATCACATTGCTGTTGCAACACCCACTGTTTCTCCTCTTTTGCTGCATCTCCAATGCTCTAATATGTTCATAAATAACTTGGGAACTACAGGGTCTTTTTGAAAACGGATTGAAGTTTGGGACAGTGCAACGTGTAGCACGAAACAATGGCACAGCAATCTGGCTTGCCTTAAGAACACTTAAATGGTAGAAGTTTCTAAAATATATCCATTTATAAATGACATGACTGTCATCATTCATCCTTTAAGCTGCCCCATAAAGGCCTCAAGCTTCTTGTCCCCCTGTCTTGAGCATTCTTGATCAAGATGGAGAGATGTCCAGTATCACCTGAGCGCCGGGGCTGTACATAGGAATATAAGGAATATAAGAAACGGCTAGGGATATTGTTTCCTGGCCCTCAATAAACTGATTGTTCGCATTGTTACCATCATGAAGATTATATGTCCAGAGCAGGGGGTTCTTTTCTGGGATTGGAAGTTTAAAGCAGTCATTGAGTTTAGATTGACACCAGAAGACTTGCCTGTTCTTCTGTAAGCCAGTCCAAGCCTGCCGAGGAGCCAAATATAGGGCTCAATATAATCTACACCTCGACATGTGACCCAAGGCGACCATGCAAATCCTGCTGGTGAACCCCATCCCTCCCTAGCAATCACATGGCCGGGTGGGTAAGAGGCACATTTTTTGGCTTTTTAAAGATCGTAGGGGAGCGTAGGTCCACTTTAAATTTAAAACACTGTTCAATGCAACATGCTACTTCTCCTAGCCTCACTTTATTCTGCTGTGATCAAAAGACAGACCACCAGTATATGAAAAAACATTTCAATTATATTATAATTATTTTAAACTAGAAAAAGGGGTGTTTTTTTAATTAAAATTTTGATTATAAAATTGGTTTTAAAATATATAAGTGTAGCTTTGACATTGTAAGTGTACCCATTTAAGCTACAGCTATTTATGCTGTGAATAGTAATTTTTTATTTGAATTTTGTGTCTACTAGATTATGAAGAATTAATTTAATATTTAATTGGTTTATTATTACTCGTATATATTTTTTACATTTTTGTATTATTATATATATTTTTTTTCATGACAGCATTTGCTTGACTTAAGCCTCAGCTATTTACAAAAAATGTTGTACATTCTTTAGTAAATAATCGACGGACCCAAAGGAAGTTTAGTAGTTGTACCGGTTAAAACAGCAATGTCCCAAATTTGCATGGACGTCAGCAAGCTTTGTTTTGTCAATGGGAATAGTATTACATTTAAGTAAAAATGGCGTCTTGAAGAACATCAAGCCCCTTAGAAAGGGGGTTCTTATGTAAAGTAGATGGCACTGTGTGACCGTTATTGGTTAAATGATATTATGATTTCCTAAATACAATACAAATCTCTGATCGTCCAGAGCGTTAGAAATTGGTGGGTGTCAAGTCAAACAATTTCTGCCACCAGATAACATGGGAGACTTTTTTTATATTACACTGGGTCCTCCAAAACTGGCCCTCCTTTTCAATGAGGAAAGACACCCATCAGGAATAGTATTACATTTGAGTAAAAATGGCCTCTTGAAGAACGTCAAGCACCTTAGAAAGGAGGTTCTTATGTAAAGTAGATGTCACTCTGTGACTGTTACTGGTTAAATGATATTATAGTTTCCTAAATACAATACAAATCTCTGATCCCATTTCACTGTAGATGTCTTGTGGTGTGTTTTTGCTAACAAAAACATTTGAGCATATTTTTGCCATGCAAATTAAGACATAGAGGAGACCGTTAATCCATTATTTATAACTGGCTGTTTGTTTTTTCCCAAAAATGATAAAGCCAAATATCCAAAAGGAGGGCCTGCATTGAAGGACCCAGTGTAATATAAAAAAAGTCCCCCATGTTAACTGGTTGTAGAAATTGTTTGACTTAACACCCACCAATTCTTAACACTCTGGACCCTACAAGTCAGACAATTTGCCAAGAAAGCTTAGTATCTAGACCCCTGTCTACAGACTGAATAAAGTAACAACAGGCAATTATTGGTTTTCTTTATTGTTAAGTAATTTGCCTCGATTCAATAAGAGTTTAATAAAATTCTCATGGTACTAAAAAAGATTGCTTTTTGAGAAAAAAAAGCCTGAGAATGTTAGTGAATCACCTGATAGGAAGACAATGAATGTCAATGGCACTTTTTACAGTGTAAAAAGGAGTAAATTGTTCTTTACTTTTCTTAGGACTAAAAAAGTGCCATTGACTTTCAATGTTTTCCTAGCTGGTAATTCAGCAACAGTGAAATTCTCATGCGTTTTTCTAATCAAGTAAATTTTTTACTACCATGAGAATTATTTTCAATCAAGGCCAATGACTTAATAAAGAAGACCAATTAACGCCTGTTGAGTTACTGTATTGAGCCTGTAGATGGGGGTCTAGACCCTAAGCTTCCTTGGCAAATCGTCTGACTTATAGGGTGGCTGGATGGGCATAACAGTCATTAGGTTAGGTGACTTTGTTTTCCTGTTTCCCTCTCTTGCATATGCTAAAACGTAGTTTGATTCTACTTTTTATCTCTATTCTTGGTTGTCTTTTGTTCATCTGGCCCATATGATATGTATGATAATAAGTCAAAAACAGCTGAATTTTTCTTGAAAACATTTTGCCAGTCATCAGACTGGTGTTCTCAATTCAAATAAACTGGATTTCTTGTTTTTTTTTGTTCTATTAGAGGTTGTGATAGTCATCAGACTGACTTTCTCACATCAAATGACGGGTGTCTTCAAGAAAAGTACAACAAATTCAGTTCTGAATTATTATTACAGATATCTATTATCGGTTCTTCGCTGCTTGATAAATAAATGGCTTATAGTATAGTAGTATCAATGCACTGGTCACTTTTATTGGTTCATTTGGCAAGATCTATGGTCATCTGGGATTTGATTTAAACTCCTAAACATTTATTTTGTACTTACTTTAGTATTTAGGTCTAAAAAAAGACGCACCAGTCACATTCAACTAAGAAAAGCATTAGTCGATCCAGAAGGTGGTTATCTCCCAACAAAGCAAGCCCCAGTTTAGGGGAAAAAAATGCCATACCTTAATGTCGATCAGCTTTATCCATAGATCAATAACCCCCTGTATATCAATTATAGTTGTAGGTCATTGTTTATATTTTATTCTTTATGGAGCATTGGGCCCTATTTTAAAGTGATTTCACCTATCTTCTAGAGACAGTTTTAGTGCCACCGCCCTTGATATGGCTACAAATCTGTCAAACAGAATATAAACGAGATTCTATTATATAGTAGTATTTATTTTTTCTTTTCATTGATTGGCTAAATGATGAAATGTAATCAGTAATTAAGATTTGCATGTCTCTTTCGAAACACTTTCAGTTAAGTGATGGTGCAACAGGAAGAGGCCTAAACATGCTACATACCTTAAAGAGAGTGAAAATATACATACTACTTTTTGAAAAAAAGAAAAGAAAAAAGTTCTTAAACTTTTAGATGGTCCCTTGTTAATAAGTGTGTTAATAAACAATAATAAATACCCCCTCCTTCTAATAATGTTAAAGATCAAAAGGGTAAAATAGCAAACTAGCGGTTCGTTAGCTGAGCTTCGCCCTTCTTGCCGCCATTTTGCATGTGCAGATTGGTGACGCGCTGCTGTTTGTCGAAAAAAGACAAAGACATTTACCTTCTTCCTAATCAATTTTCAGCGACAGACTCGCATATCTGCGAGCTTTAGGGTTATCAATGAACTGCAGAGCCTGAACAGCACGTCAATAAAAAAATAACCACCGCCATTGAGATAAAGCTAGGTAAATAACGAAGAACATTGAACCTTTTTTTAAAGCAAATGGAAATATCCAGGCCATTGTTCAGATATTGACGATGCTCGGTTTGCTTCTGTTTTGGGTGTATTACAGCTTGCAAGGCAATTTCGACAGTTAATACTAGTTTTAGAGGCTTGCTGTAGCCTTTGCCTTTTTAACATCGCAAAGATGGCCGACCACCAGGCCTACTGAAGGTTGTCATCAGATTTTCTTTTCACAGTTGGTCTGTAACCCCCCCCCCCCCCCAATTCACATCACAATGAATATTTTTAATTGATTTCAGCAAAAAATGTAGCACTTATCTTCAGATAAACAGTATGGAGTACAGAGATTACTTGATATCCCCCTCTGAGTCTATGAGATGCATATATTACATCCAAAGGTGCATTCCACAGCACTGTAACCTTATATAGGCCCACCATGTTATCATGCATAGGTTATATGTATGAATGTTACATATGATAAAATAAGTGTCTTTCAATGATATGCGTATTACCATAAATTATAGGAAATAGAAGAAGAACAGGAAGAGAAATAATGAGAGAAAGACAAAAAGAAGGAAGAGAAAGGGAAAGAAGGAAGAAAAGGAAAGTAATATGCATATACACAGACACAGAAGTAAGAAGGTTAATATAGCGTAGAGTGGTAGCGGTTAGCTGGTGTACAAATGGTTTAACATAGGTAGCCTTATGAATAAGTTATGCTTGAAAAGGAAAAAAAAAGAAAGATGGTAAGACATATATAGCAGACAGAAAATTAGATTGACAAATGAATGAAAATAGAGAAAAAAAGCCCCCAAAAAATGAAAAGAAATCACATTTGAAAAAAATGACTAATTATAATATATATATATATATATATATATATATATATATATATATATATATTTTTTTTTTTTTATTATTTATTTTTTTTCTAAGAGAGACTTTTAGAATTAGGAAAGGACAGCAAATAAAGAAAATAAAATGAAATGTAAACAGTGTACTCGATATATATATATATATATATATATATATATATATATATATATATATGTATATATATATATAGGCAATGTATACATAATATGAAAAGTGTAAAAAGACAGAATAATTGGACATACATAAAGCACTATATGAACGATAGCTTTAACGAAGCACTATATATATATATATATATATATATATATATATATATATATATATATATATTGTATATAAATGGAGATGGACTATAAGACAGGAACCAGGAAAAGTTAAAGCTATGTATCATGTCTCATCTGCAATCTGTAAGGTGTGGAACATTTTAATGCCATGACTCTTTTTATGACAAACCAGGAACAATGCAGGGAATTTTGCTGAAGTTACTGTCATCGAATTCCATTGTGTATAGGTATACAATGATACAATTAGATACACTAAAGATGCATTTAATTTGCATAGTAAAAGTGTCCAGACCTTATGTGACACTTGTGGGCCATCTGCTGTGTCACAGTAATGTGATTTCCTCGACAAGGGCCCACCTGGGGTGACAATTCAGCTTTTTTGGAATCTTTTGCGGTTTTGTTAGCGTGCATTTATCCCGACACAACAGTGCATCTCTGACTATCCCCCCAAAAATCTCTTGCTGTTTTAAGATCTACAAATGTAAAAAAAAAATACATCCTGGCCTACACTCTATTGCATTGTGTCTTATGTTGTAGTACTCCATTCTTGCTATTAGAACATGAAGAATTAAGGCGATAACTTTTATGGTATATTTAAGCTTTCGAGAATACTTAGTTCTCTTTGTAGGACATTACATGATCATTATTGGTCTCTTATTGATGGCCATTGGGGACAGTTTAAACATCAACTTTCCAACACAAAATATAAACACTGATCATTTAGACAATTTAGCAAGAGGTGGAATGATTCCTTGCATTGCCCGAGGCTTAAGTCACCAGCATGCTCGTAATAAAGTATCTTACCTTCTAACCTTAAAGCTGCCATTCTCTGGAACTCTGGTTCCTGAAGCCACCTCCACATCCTTTTGAAGGTCTCTCTTCCAGACTTTAGCTTGCTCCAGGGCTTGGGGTTTCTTAGAAGGTCAGATAGAGTCCCTTGTGACCTACACAAGACCCTCTCTGCAAATATAGCTTGTGGGATGCTGTATCTTTTGAGTTCTGCAATAATTCTTTGAGCAACATCTTTGGTATTTATCTCTTCCAACTGGCTGGAGAGAGTAGTGCTTTGCGTTGGCATTGGGGGGTTTTGTCTACAGTTTATTTCAGCCCTGTGGTGAACGTAGTGGTGTTGGTGCATGTTGTTGGGTGACCCGACTCCAGAAGAAGGAGGTGGTGACAACTCTCTGGAAAAGTGCTGGTCTATTCTGCTAAACATGCTGTGGTGGGTATCAAAACCATTGCCAGACACCATTTTCTCGTTGGACAAGTGTCCCGAATGATGACCATAACTGTGCATTGGGGTCAGATTAGGGCTTGGCAAAGATGTAAGGCTTTGCCCCATGCTTATATCTTTTGGGTAGTGGCTGTAAAAGTTACTAGGAGGCCCAAGTCCCCTGTCCTCTCTCATAAGAGTAAAACTTCCAATGACGTTCCCAACTGGGACACATTGATGATGCTGGTGGTGGTGAAACTTTTCGTGAAGGGGCTGCAATGGTGTCAAGGTCGTGTAACTGTTGGCTGACGCTGGAGGAGAGTCACCCCCAAAACCCAAACCTGGGTGTAATGATGCAGCCAGGTGATGGTCTGAGCGATGGTAGTCACTTCCATCCAACACGGAGGTCATGCTAGATACCAACGAGGATCTTGGGACTGGTGGA
This sequence comes from Gastrophryne carolinensis, assembly GCA_027917425.1. NCBI lineage: Eukaryota > Metazoa > Chordata > Amphibia > Anura > Microhylidae > Gastrophryne > Gastrophryne carolinensis. Next base: position 147,021,023 of record CM051244.1, read on the forward strand.
TGCAAAGTCCTACCTTGATTATGCATCATCTCCTGGCCTGAGATGTCTTCACCGGTTTCCAAACCCAACTGGACGTTCATGTTTTCAGGCTACAACATCCTCCGCTTTATCTAGTTGCGTGTCATTAATCTTTACTCTAAATTGACTGGAGAGAATCAAAGCTTTAGACCCAAGTCGGCCACACTTTTACATGCAGATCTACATTGCTATTAGGTTAAGCATCAATCGCTATAGAATTCTGTAAACCAATCACAGACAACATTTTACGCAAGCAAGAAAAAAAAAAACATAAACCACGCTCACTACCAATACAACGACTGCACCAGCAATTAACCCACAAATGGCCACAATACAGCAAATCACAGAAGCACACAACGCTCTTGGTTAATTCAGATGCTTACTGATTAGAAGGCAGTTTCAATCAGATGCACATGAGCTTGGTGGGTTCCACGGATCCTCATCAGGTTCTGCTTTGCTTGAGCAAATGAGATGTTTAATTTGTTAAATGGCAATTCCCAGATATCCAGGCTGCCTTAGTTCTCTCGTTGCACAGAGTTTGAAGAGCCTAGCTGTGCAGACAGACAGGCAGAGAGACAGAGAGAGATCGAAAGCCCGAGAGCCAAAGAGAGAGAGGGAGAGAGAGCGCTTTCTCTTCTAGCCCAGGTCCTATTGTGATATTGTCTCCCTCTCGGAGATCAGTGCCCCTGCTTGCTTCTGCTTCCACCCACAGCTAAGTCTCATCGATTTTAGTCCCAAACACTCTGGTTTCCTGCTACCACACGTCACTAGCCTAAAATCTGACAGATGTGCAATCAAACACTGGCCAGGAGTAACTCCTTAAGCGCTGGACCCCTCCTCCTGCCCTCTGACAATTAAGGCAACAGCCCACCCAATGAAAGCTGAAGCCTTTAGGTTTTTTAGTTGGGGGGGGGGGTTACTGTGCATAACAATAGGGTGGTTTATGTACATGTACAAAGACTTATCTAGTGTAAGAACAAGCACAGATGTATCGCAATAATAAAAAATAAACTCTGTATATACTGTGAATATATATAGTAAAGTATAAATACAATATTCTGCAGTTTTATATGCACATTATATAATAATAAAAAATATAAAAACGTAAGCAGTATAATTAATAATGTGTTTGAGATAAATATATACCTTTAAATTTCATTTACGTGTGTGTGTGTGTGTGTGTGTGTGTGTGTGTGTGTGTGTGTGTGTGTGTATATATATATATATATATATATATATATATATATATGTATTTCTTTTTTTGTCTATTCTTCTTCTGATACTTTCTTTGTTTCATATAGATATATATATATATATATATTCTGTCTATACATCCCATATCTATCTACCTATATATAATCTGTCTATACATCCCATATCTATCTACCTATACTGTTTATCTGTTTATCTGTTTATCAATCCATCCATTGAATACCTATCTATTTATCAGTCAATCCTCTATCTATCTATCTATCTATCTATTTTTTCTATCTATTGATCTAGTTCATAAATGTATGTTCGATCAATAATGATTCAATCAATAAACAATATTCAATCAATAAATACCTATGTATTTATATCTATCTATCTATCTATCTATCTATCTATCTATCTATCTATCCAATCAATTCCTATCTATTTATTAAATTAATAAATACCTATTTATGTACCTACCCCATATCTATCTATCTATCTATCTATCTATATCATATCGATCTATTCAATCAATATCTACCTATGTATGTATGTTTGTATGCATCTATATATCCCATATTTCCCATGTCTATCTATCTATTTATCTGTCTATTCAATCATCTGTTTATCTATGTATGTATGTACCTATCCTTATTATATTGCATCAATCATTTAAAAATAATGTATTATCTCATATAGCAGTGGTTCTCAACCTGTGGGTCGGGACCCCGGCGGGGGGCGAACGACCAAAACACAGGGGTCGCCTAAAGCCATCGTAAAATACATATTTCCGATGGCTTTAGCCGCTGAGAAGTCGCGCGAAGTGCAGCAGCGCTATTCAGCTGGAACGCATTCCGTTGTGGATGCGTGTTCCAAACTGGATGCCTGCCCACAGGCGCAGGCGTGATTACATCATCCGTCCGGGGCCTAAGGGGCAGGGGAAGCGGGGGGGACGCACCACAGTCCATAGCAGCGCATTACATGTGTCCGGTGCTTGCTGACATCATCAGTGGGCGGACGCAGCAAGCGCCGGAGGACAGAAGACTAGGAGGCGGAGAGGCAAAAGAGCCTGCTGGTGTAAACAAGGTTAATAATGTAAAAACAGTACACACACCATACACACAATACTGTGTAAGTGTAAGGTGCTTTGTGTGTAATCATTACACAGTAGACAAAGCAGCTTACACTTACACAAAGCACCAAACATTTACACAGTGTGAACTACATCGATCTTATACTACAAGAGACCACTATAAGATTTAGTTCACACTGTTCCCCAATGTATAACTATCTCCCATATCTCCCACTATTTTCCCATATTCTGAATGAGGAAACTTCTGAAATCAGCGGTTTCCGGCATTGAATCCACCTCCTTGATTTCATTGTGAGTGCAGCGGATTTTGTGGAAGAGAGCTCCCGAGAATCTCGAGTGACCACACAATCCGCCGCAGCCTCCTATTAACTTCAATAAGAGGCGGAGAAATGACAGTTTCCGACACATGCTATGCCATGGTGAAATGTTATTTATTGGAATTAGTAATACATATTTCTCAACATATAATCAAATATTGTTTTTGTGATTAATCACTATGTTTATATTATGTTTGATTTGTAGCAATGAGAATACATAATGCATATCAGGTATTTAAATTCCGAACCATAACTGTAGCAAAATTACAGTTTTGAAGTAGCCACCAAAATTAATTTTTGGTTTGGGGTCACCGCAACATGAGGAACTGTATTGCGGGGTCACGGCATTAGAAAGGTTGAGAACCACTGTCATATAGGAAAATGCTTTTGTTTTAATAAGAATATTAGGGTTACTGCCCACAGGCAATTGTATGTTTTTCATGTTAATATAAGTTAAATATATTTCACAAACAGATATATCGATAAAAAGGTTTAATTGAATGTTTTACGCTGCATTGGCATGTAATGGCAAATGAAGGACCCCAGCTATGCATGAACCCTTTTGCTTACATGGCGCCTTGCATTACACTTGGCGTGGGATTGGGGGGTTCTTCGTACCCTAGGGCAACACTTTTGGATCTGGGACTCATGGCTGAATTGCATAGATGAGGATATCACTTATGATACTGACATTACTATTCAATAATTTTTAAGGGGGCTAAAAGAGGCCCTGAAAACGTGCCTTTGTAGAGTCCATATCCCGTGTGTCTAAATCAATTAAGATGCACTAATGGGGCACATTAATTTTCTCTGCAGTCAGGCTGCCCATGGACCCCTATACCAGTTCAGAGGAAAGGTAAAATTCCTATTAGCCATGGTGGACATGTGGATTGCCAATGGCAATTGAGCTTACCCGGACAAACCGCGTCCTTATTCTGAGGTTCCTATTTTTTAGGGGCTAGGATGCTGCATGGCTATGGGCAATTTCTGTGGTTTTCAATACCATCCCTGTGCTGCCATAGACTTCTATGGGACTGCAATTGCGGTGTGTTGAGGTTAAAATAATCAGTGGTTCTGTGGACTAAAGTTCTGCTCCTATATGAGGAAGTGTACGGGACACGGATCCCAAATACGCCAGAAATTACGTTGCTGTCCATGCTCCCCGGTGGTAAGGAGGCTGGGAGGAGAGGGGCCCTGAGACACTTTCTGACAGCGGGTAGGATGGTGATCCTGAGATACTGGAAAAGCACGACGCCCCCCCCCCCTTGCTGGAGCGGTAGAACTCAATAATATTATGAGGATGGAGGAACTAACGGCGGATCTACGGGGGGAGGGGGAGGCGTACATGCAGACATGGGTAGCCTGGATAATGTTCAAGGGTTCGGATGTCGGTCAAAAGAGAGTATTAGAATTACAATAGTAGGAGGAGAGGGCTGTAGCGGGCTCAGACAGGTAGTAAGGGTGGATGTGGGATTCTTGCCCCCCCCCTTCTGGGTAGGAAACCCTGTGTCTGTGTGTTCCTGTCGAGGTGTTTGTAGGTGTTTTACTTGCGTGTTGGAGTCTTTCACCTTTTATCTGGCTTAAAATTGAACAAGGGCCGAGGGGCAGTAAGCCCCGGACGACTGCAGGCTCAGGCCGGAGGGCGTAGGGGGGATTACCCTGGGACGCTTTGTTGGTACGTGGGCCTGGCTCCCGTCATTTTAGTCATAGTATGGGTGGGCAGACACCCCATGCTCCGTGCGTGGGAAACGGGTGGGGGGAATGTCTGGGCCGGGCGGCTGGTATTAGCAGACCCACGGGCTGGGTAGGAGGACAGTGGCTGGTTATGAGGGGAAGGGGGGTTCGTGGTGTGGGGGGTATTGTACTCTGTTGTATTGAAATGTGTATTGTACTGTGTTTTGTGTCATGTATAATTGTTAAACTGTGATACGCTTAAAAAACTTAATAAAAACAAGATTAAACATAAAATAATCAGTGGTTCTAATAATAGGAGAGCCCAGGAGGAGACCACATAGGCATATGAGGTGCTTGCAGAGGGAATCAGATTTGGATTTGAACTCATGGCTGCAGAGTTGGAAGGCTGCATCTGTACAAAAAATATAAAGGGCCTGATTTATCAAGCACTTCTGCCAGATAATGCTACAGTGGTGCAAATTATTATTTAGATTTTTTTTTACACTGGCGCATGTTGCTTGAAAACGAAAAACACATTTACTAAAACATTAGCAGTGCATCAACATGATGAAAATATAAAAAAATATAAAAATTCTATTTTGCCCTACTCTATTTTGCACTTATATGGCATTGTCTGGCAGAAGTGCTTTATAAATCAGGCTGCGTGGAAGTGTGGAAGGTAATGGGCAAGGTTGCAATGTTGTTTCTCTAATTGGGTGCCAGGGACACAGTAGTTTAGATGGGGTTGGTAAAAAATATCACGATTATAGACATCTGTTCATTTGGATTATAGTGGGCCCATCATAAGAGACAATAACCCCCTCAATTGACACCCAACTAAGGTACTGCTGTGAATGGGACCCAGGCGAAGTCACGACCACCTGAAATGTATTTATTTCATTATGCCAAGAAGGGAGCTGTTTAATGATAGGCATGTCCATCCTCTTAGTTGCCCCAGAAATGTCTATAATGGATTATGGGACCATGAACTCACCCCTGTAATTCTGGCCTGCAATATGACCTGCCGATGACCATTGGAGTCTGAACCACAGTTGACCAGTGCTTGAACTGCAGGAGAAGTAAGTGATATTGAGCTCACGTGCATGAGAAAAGACCACTGTAGGTCGCACCTCAGTTTTAAAGTGGACCAACACCCTCCCTCACAGCGGGACATCCGAGATCGGGATGTCCCGCGGGGTGAAACCTCCCCAAAACCCCCCAAAAAACTTACCTTATCCCTCTAGACGTGCGCGCGCCCGCCATTTGTGAATGGCCGGCGCGGGCGCGCACCCTGTATGAGTGACGTGCGGGAGGCGGCGGCGGACGCGCTGTCTTGTCACCCGCTTGTCCATCGGCGGGGATTGGACGGCGCGGTCACGTGGGAGCGTGGTGAGGTGAGTTTTTGGGGCTTTCTGGGGGGTTTCATACAGCGGGGTGCCCCCCCCGAAGTGGACCAAAACCCAGGATAGTCAAAATCCTGGGTGTGGTCCACTTTAAGTCCTCTCAAATACCATGATCATTGTTGTGGTGCTATTAAGCACATAAATAGCGCTGCCATCAGTAATGTCCGATAGCTCAATATAAAACAGTTTTAAAAAAATGGACCATTTAATCACTCCATTTTTCAACATGCTCACTCCTCCTTGATGTACCATGACCATGGGGTCCAAACCCCATTGGTTGCAACTTGGTCACTTGACCAGAGCTTGTCAATGGAGTTAATGGAGTTGGATATTGGGCTCCAGTGTGTGAGAGAAGGCTACAATAGGTCAGACCTAGGTTTAGGTTCTCTCTAAGCTAAGTACGGAGTGCTACCATGAGGCACACCGTAATATCCAGATAGCTCAATAATAAATACAGCAGTTTATGTCTTGGACGGAGCTTTTAAAGTGGACCTACTTGCTAATAGCAATGTCTGTCCACTCGGTTGCCCCTAAAATGCCAAAATATGGTATATTTACTCTTCCCCTATGTTAATCTGACATGCCAAGTGATCTGCCAACAACCAATTGGGGTTATCAGTAGATATCAGTAATTCACTTGGCCAGAGCTTGTACCACGGAGACATAGTGGGCTAAGTAAGTGGAGTTTGATATTGGGCTCCAAAGTGTAAGAGAAGACCACAGCGATTCTGATCTGGCTTTGGGGCTTCTCTAAACCTAACTTTTGTTTCTGGTTGTATCAGGCACATCCATGATTATGCCAACCAGAATATCCAAATGACTATCAAATGCAAGTTTTAGTCAAGCACTAGTCATCTCAGTAGAGATGAGTAGTAATAAACAGTGCCTTCCATTCCCCTACTTGCCTTCAAGGGCAGTGCTGGAAGAAAGAAAACTTGGTCGAGGGTTGGTAAGCAAAGACCACCAGTGCCTAATGTATCTTTGCAAAGGTTGATTCCTCTGGTTATATATTTTATCCTTCATCCTTAAATGGTTAATGGTTAAAGTGTTTTGCAATTAATTTTTAGGAACACAGGAGCCGGTCAGTTTCGAATGACTACATCTCCAATCAACTCTGAGTACTCAAGTGCTCAATATTGCTGAAAACACCACAGTCATTGGCCTGGTCAAAAAGATGAATAGGATTACAGAATGGAGGTAGAGAACGTCATGATTACAAAATGGAGGAAGAAAATGTAATTAACAGGATGAAACAATGGAGGCAGAGAAAGTCATGAACATGATTAAAGAGCGGAGGTAGCGAAAGTCATGTCAGAATTAAAGAATGGAGGTAAAGAAAGTCATGAACGGGATTAACGAATGGAGGCAGAGAACATCATAAATAGGATTAAAGAATGGAGGTAGAGAAAGTCATGAACAGGATTAAAGAATGGAGGTAGAAAAAGTCATGAACAGGATTAAAGAATGGAGGTAGAGAACATCATGAACAGGATTAAAGAATGAAGGTAGAGAACGTCATGAATAGGATTAAAGAACGGAGGTAGAGAAAATCATGAACAGGATTAAAGAATGGAGGTAGAGAAAGTCATGAATAGGATTAAAGAATGGAGGTAGAGAAAGTCATGAATAGGATTAAAGAATGGAGGTAGAGAAAGTCATGAATAGGATTAAAGAATGGAGGTAGAGAAAGTCATGAACAGGATTAAAGAATGGAGGTAGAGAAAGTCATGAACAGGATTAAAGAATGGAGGTAGAGAAAGTCATGAACAGGATTAAAGAACGGAGGTAGAGAAAGTCATGAACAGGATTAAAGAATGGAGGTAGAGAAAGTCATGAACAAGATTAAAGAATGGAGGTAGAGAAAGTCATGAATAGGATTAAAGAATGGAGGTAGAGAAAGTCATGAATAGGATTAAAGAATGGAGGTAGAGAAAGTCATGAACAGGATTAAAGAATGGAGGTAGAGAAAGTCATGAACAGGATTAAAGAATGGAGGTAGAGAAAGTCATGAACAGGATTAAAGAACGGAGGTAGAGAAAGTCATGAACAGGATTAAAGAATGGAGGTAGAGAAAGTCATGAACAAGATTAAAGAATTGAGATAGAGAACGTCATGAACCGGATTAAAGAATGGAGGTAGAGAAAGTCATGAATAGGATTAAAGAATGGAGGTAGAGAACATCATGAACAGGATTAAAGAATGAAGGTAGAGAACGTCATGAATAGGATTAAAGAACGGAGGTAGAGAAAGTCATGAACAGGATTAAAGAATGGAGGTAGAGAAAGTCATGAACAAGATTAAAGAATGGAGGTAGAGAAAGTCATGAATAGGATTAAAGAATGGAGGTAGAGAAAGTCATGAATAAGATTAAAGAATGGAGGTAGAGAAAGTCATGAACAGGATTAAAGAATTGAAATAGAGAAAGTTGTGAACAGCGTTAAAGAATGGAGGTAGAGAAAGTCATGAACAGGATTAAAGAACGGAGGTAGAGAAAGTCATGAACAGGATTAAAGAATGGAGGTAGAGAAAGTCATGAACAGGATTAAAGAATGGAGGTAGAGAAAGTCATGAACAAGATTAAAGAATGGAGGTAGAGAAAGTCATGAACAGGATTAAAGAATGGAGGTAGAGAAAGTCATGAACAGGATTAAAGAATGAAGGTAGAGAAAGTCATGAACAGGATTAAAGAATGGAGGTAGAGAAAGTCATGAACAAGATTAAAGAATGGAGGTAGAGAAAGTCATGAACAGGATTAAAGAATGGAGGTAGAGAACATCATGAACAGGATTAAAGAATGGAGGTAAAGAAAGTCATGAACAGGATTAAAGAATGGAGGTAGAGAAAGTCATGAACAGGATTAAAGAATGGAGGTAGAGAACATCATGAACAGGATTAAAGAATGGAGGTAGAGAAAGTCATGAACAGGATTAAAGAATGGAGGTAGAGAACATCATGAACAGGATTAAAGAATGGAGGTAGAGAAAGTCATGAACAAGATTAAAGAATGGAGGTAGAGAAAGTCATGAACAGGATTAAAGAATGAAGGTAGAGAAAGTCATGAACAGGATTAAAGAATGGAGGTAGAGAAAGTCATGAACAAGATTAAAGAATGGAGGTAGAGAAAGTCATGAACAGGATTAAAGAATGGAGGTAGAGAACATCATGAACAGGATTAAAGAATGGAGGTAAAGAAAGTCATGAACAGGATTAAAGAATGGAGGTAGAGAAAGTCATGAACAGGATTAAAGAATGGAGGTAGAGAACATCATGAACAGGATTAAAGAATGGAGGTAGAGAAAGTCATGAACAGGATTAAAGAATGGAGGTAGAGAACATCATGAACAGGATTAAAGAATGGAGGCAGAGAAAGTCATGAACAGGATTAAAGAATGGAGGTAGAGAAAGTCATGAACAGGATTAAAGAACGGAGGTAAAGAAAGTCATGAACAGAAGTAAGGAATGGAGGTAGAGAACGTCATGAACCAGATTAAAGAATTGAGATAGAGAAAGTCATGAACCGTATTAAAGAATGGCAGTAGGTGCAAGAACAACACTTCAAAAAGAGTGTAAAGATATCTGGGTATTGCAATCTCACATGTTTCTTGACAAAACCCTTTCCCCACCAGTTTTGACCCCCCCCAGGGCATCCTGATTTGGGTCGTACTTGTGTGTGAAAACCTTCAGGTTCTATTTATACTCACCTCCAGTTTTAATACCATGGTGCATGTGTGGGCCTCCAGTGGCATCTTCACTCTACAGGGTCTCTAAACCTCCAAGTATGCATGGCAGAGGGAGCAGGGAATGCCGTAAGGTGGGCATTTATTCATAGCCACACAGACACTAAAACTTGAGGTGAGTATACAAGAGGGGTTCACACAGCGGGAGTTCGTGAATCAGTATGCCCCTAGGAAGGGAAATGACCCAGCTCTAGAGTCGTTTAAATGTTTTTGTTCTCTTTAAAGTGGAACAACAGGCACAAATGACTGTTGGTCCTCTGAGCTCCACAGAGGTGGACATCCAATTGACAGCCCTGTACTCGTCCACCTTCATGATGCCTTATGCAACATGTTTCGCTGGTTGCTGGTGGTCATGTGAAGCAGTTGTGCTTTTATCCCTTAGTTCCGGTGTTCTTCTATCAACTCCACCCCCACTAGCTCATGAGCTGTCTCTTGTCACAGAAAATTCCTTTAACCTTTTATCTGGTGAATACATTTGATTCCTTTTCTGTAGATCTGTAGATGCCATGCTTTAATGTAGTACCAGATAAATCTCTCTTCTAGCTATTTCTCCTAAGATGACTGAGACTGACATGTATTAATTGTGTTAATTGTGTTAATTTTCGTAAAACTGTAAAAAAAATTCTAATTCTCTGATGATATCACTGGAAATTGGGGACCTTTCTTTGTACATTTATTGGCAAGGAATTTATGAGATCAAGTTTCTGAAAGCTCACAACAAAAGACATGATACTGTGATGCACTGCTTGGCCTAGCAAATGTTTTCTACAGATGTCCGAGGGTGGTAGGTTGATCAGCCCCCCACACCCCTGGGGCATTTGCTTGTTTGACAGCTAAGAGGATAAGGAAAGGAGGAGCACGGAGCAGATGCTGTCAGTGCAGAAAGATCCATTACCAAACAGGATTCTAGTGATGGCTTGATTCACTCAAGGTCCCTTAAAAAACTCTCATGGGATACTTTTTTACTCCTTCCTGGAAATATTTCCAAATGTGTGTGAGTTAGATAAGATCTGGAGTAAGGATATGTTTTATCTTTATAAGGATCTTGAATTGAAGCAATCAATATTTTTGATAAGTAGACAATAGGGTGTCTCATGGGATCATTGAGATGACGGAGAATCCTGCTATATCTAGGGACATCTTAACCTTAAGTCTATGTCCTCTAGAACCATGAATAGTCATCTCCTGAGGCCAAACACGCTTGGGAATAGTGATGAGTGATGAGTGAACCTTCCAAGATTTGTTTCCAAAATTGTTTGTCCAGCTGGACATTTGAATAGTTTCGGTCTGAATCTGGATTTAAAAAAAAAAATTAAAAAATGGCCAAAAATAAACATAACATCCAAAAATGGTCCAAAAAAAACCCTAAAGTTTAAAATGTAGTTGAGGAACAACACCCAAGAATTTGGGCTTTGTCCCTGTGTATACCCTGGGGTCGCCCCAGTAAACTCACCTGTTCCTTTCAGAGCAGAAACCTGAATGGAGAGAGCACCACCAGCTGCATTCCTGCTGAGATGAGGCGAAGGCTCGTGGAAGAGGTGAGTGGATCGTGAGTGGATCGGGCGATTCAGGAGGTTTCACACAGTGGGGAATCCCCATTCGAGCTCAATGTTCGATAACGAGGTAGACTAAATGGTCTTAAAGACTCAAGAGGGGGTTGTTCCTTTTTAAAGATATTAAGACCATATTTGATTTAAGCCTTAGAAGATTGTCAGCGGTTGTTCACCTAGCATAATCAGATTTGACTTTTGGTCCGGTCTAGGGGGCACCCCGATTTGGGATAGGATGGTTTCTTTATTTAAAAAACAAAACAAAAAAAAACATTTTTTTTAATGAAATTCTCAAAAACAATGTCAAAAAGTTTTAAAATTTAGTTCTGAACATTAGTTTAAAAATTTAAGGGATATTCAGACCAAATTCTGCCAAATCATTTGGCTCTTCTCTAAATATCAAAAATGATCATCTGTTGTTGACCTAAATTAGTGAGAAATTGTCAGTGCAAATGAAAGACCATTTTTTAAATTTTAGGCCCTTATTTATGAAGGAATAGCCACAGGTAGCGTCAGGTGAGCGGCCGGTAATGACGGGCCCCGCCACGAGAACGCCGGCTCCCCATCACAAACATTTATCAAGCCAATCCTGCTTAGCGACTGAGATAGCGCCATATAGCGACTCATCCATCATTATTCCAGCCTCAGCCCACAGCGCCAGCGTCCGACCTTGAACAGCGACAGGTATGACCTCTCGCTACCTGGCGCTCTCCAATGCATTTCAATGGAACAATCTTTAAATATTCATAATTAATTATTAATGTTTTTTTTTTTTTTTTTTAAATGTGAAAAATGCTGTGACCACTTCTGCCATTTTAAATAATTTTTTTAAGGTAAAAAAAAAAATTGTACAAAATTGATATTACAGGTCTGATATTAATGTATTCATATTACAAAATTATTTAAAAAACATGATTTTTTTGGTTTCCAAAAATATGGTTGTTTTGGGGTTAAAAAACTACTTTTAACCCATCGCCGCCAGCGCTCTGGGGTTTAAACATGCATTTCACAGCGCGATAATTTTTTGAGCGTGATTTGTTAATGAATATGGTGGAAGCCAGTCGCTCTGACCAGTCGCTATCATGCGCTCCCATACAGCGCGGAACCTGTCAAATAGCGACTCCTCACCCAATATTCAACATTACGGCAAACCGACTGAGTCGCTATCAACAACCGAACAACGGCCAAGCACAGCGACTACTAGCGGGCGCTCTGAAAATGCCGCTACAGTCGCTCAACTGTCGCTACCTGGCGCTATTAATGAATCGGCCTCTGAGTTTTTTAAGCGCTTGTCAGAGTTATACAGTGGGACATCCCCAGGGCCATATTTGGTGTACAGGCTGCCCTAGGCACTTTCATTGCTAGCACCCCCTTTTGTTAAGTCAGGTAATGGTACCCTAACATAAGTATGCAGTGGATGTATTTCCAGTTAACGGGTGCTAAGGGTTAAATGCATTTTTTTTCAGGGGGGGGCACATGGGGTTAAATGCAGACTGTGGGGGTGGGGGGGTGTGATGAGGAAGGGGGCATAAGGATCACATGCAGACTGTGGGTGACAGACTGTGTTGGGGGGGCAAATGCAGATTTTCAGGAATGCATATTTTTCTTACCAGATTTGTGGTTCTGAACACACAGCAGTCACATGACCACAGCAGTGGAGGCAAGGAAATCAGGTCCTGTTGATAGCCAGGCTGCATTTAACCCTTCCAGTCTTTTGTGTGGATCTTTCTGTTTGTGCTAATGAAGAGCCATTAGAACACCAGCAATGGGACTTTCTCTACTATAGAAGTAACAGCGTTCCCCTGCAGGTGGCCATCCTAGGCAAAGTTAAATAAAAATCATCCTACCTGCATCTACTGCATGTTATAAGCCTTTAAACATCCAAGATGGCGGCTCATTGGACATCAGGCAGCCTGCAAACAGGAAGTGCCTTCTGACTGTGCTGCTCTGCATTCTGGGATTGCTGACCTTTTCCTGACCCCAGCTCTGCTCTGTCTGAGCAAAGCACAGCTATAATCCGCCCCCCTGTACTTTATCCCACTCTCCGCTCCTCAGTAAGTGTGATGCTTCTGAGTCAAGATGGCGGTGCCCGTATCCTAGAGTCCTGAACAGAGTTGCAGCCCAGTAGGGGAAAGAATAATAAGTAAGTGACTAAAAACTTAAAATATATTTAATTTTAGATGCTGGGGAATCATTTTATAAGAGTTTGGGTTTTTCAATAAATCATGCTGAAGGTCCGGTTTAAACCTCTTAACATCCAAGATGGAGGCCTGCAGACAGGAAGTGTTTTCTGAATATGCCTCTGCATTCTGGGATTGCTGTCCTTTTCCTGACCCCAGCTTTGCTCTGCCTGTGCAAAGCACAGCTATAACCCTCCCCCTGGCACTTTTCACCCCTAGAGTTCTGAACAGAGTTGAAGCCCAATGGGGGAAAGAATAATAATCAAGTGACTAAAAACTATATATATATATCATTTTTAGATGCTGGGAAATAGTTTTTTTTTTTTAAATATTCTTTATTTATATTATTTGAAGCATCGCCTTGCAGAGTAACATAGAAGCAAGTAACATAACAAGAGACACGATTAGTTGACAGTATTAGATCAAATACAGCATAATAAAATATTGCAAAGTAAACTTCCGTGTGTTCTCATTTTTCAGACATCTGACTCAGTGTCTGCCACGACTTGTCTGAAAATGCCAGTCGGGTCCTCCCTCGCGGGCCCCGCCCCAATCACCAGGGCCCGTCCGCGGAGGGAAGCAACCGAGACCGGTGGGGCCCAACCCCCCCGAGACACCCGTCACTCTCTCAGAGTCAGGACACTCGTCCTCCAGAGCCCGTCGTGGATCACGGAAGTTGTCTCTTGGAAAGTAGAAAAGAGGGAATAAGCGGGGGGAGGGAGAGAAGGGAGGGGGGAAAAAAGTGCGGGGACGCGGTGCATCGCTCCTTAATTATCTCTACTGGTTCGCTTCAACAAGTGTCTTGTATCCAGGTGAGTGAGCAAATGCAATCCATCCCGCCCATCTAAGGTTATGTTCCTCTGACATCTCGTTACGCTCAGCGATTATGCTCTCAAATCTCTCAATCTCCGAGACTTTGTTGAGCCAGAGCAAAACACTAGGTGGTTCCGGTTTCCTCCACTGTACAGGGATGCATGCCCTCGCCGCGTTAATCAATTGGCCCAGTATCGATTTCCGGTATCTTTTGGCGGGTATCTCCGAGTGGTGGAGAAGAAAGAAGGCCGGGCCCCCCGGGACCGTCTCCCCCATAACCCTCTCCACGGTGTCCCTGACTACTGCCCAGAAACTTTGCACTCCCGGGCATGACCAGAAGATATGGAGAAGATCACCCTTCTCCAGCCCACATCGCCAACACAGAGGTGATACCTCAGGAGACCATTTGTGGAGTAAGGTCGGGACCCTATACCACCGGGTTAAAATTTTGTAGTTACACTCTTTGTATTTGGTGCATCTTGCTGTCCCGTGGGCCAATTTAATCATTTTGGACCATTGTTTTGCCGTGAAGGAGGTACCCAAGGTCTCTCCCCATTTCTGAATGAAAGACGGTATCTCCTCGTCTACTGGATTAATCAGGTTCTTGTAGGCGGAGGAGAGTACATGTCTAGCTGGGCCTTCCCCTTCACATAGTCTCTCAAAAGGTGTGAGTTCTCTGCTTTCTGGGACCCGCCGCTGGAGCGACAGGAGGAAGTGTCTTAGTTGCAGTTTTTGCCAGGCGCCCCACCTAGGCAGGCCCTTTGCGTCCGCTATGCCATCCAGTGGGTCGCCCAGTCCCCGGTAATGAAAGTGTCGGATCCTTCCCAGTCCACCCCTCAACCATCTCTCGACTGTCCCGCCCGAGACTCCCGGCGGAAAATCCGGGTTTCCCAGGATCGGGTACATCGGGGAAAAGTCTGGAGATATCCCCAGGTGCGCCCTGCACCCGTGGAAGGCTTTTAAGGAGGCCCCGATCGTTGGATGTTTTGCCACGGGGCCTAAATGTTGCTTTGCTAGCCAGGGTAGAAACTGAAGTGGGAGGGGGGTACTATTTTGTTCAATTTGCACCCATTGTTTTTCCTTTGAGTGTCTGCACCAGTCCACTATTCTGCACAGGTGGGCCGCAGTGTAGTATGTACTCGGGTCCGGCAGACCTATTCCCCCCTTTTCCTTTGCCTTTTTCAGTGTCCTCTTACTAATTCTGGGGCTCTTTCCAAGCCAGATGTATCTGGTGAACAAGGATCCCACTTTTTGCAGGAAGGAGCTAGGAACTTCCAGCGGCAGTGCTTGTATCAAATATAGTAGGCGGGGGAGCAAGTTCATTTTAAGAGCGTTGCACCTCCCAAACCACGACAATCTCTTTTGGGCCCATGTCTCCGTGTCTTTAACAAAGCTTTGTAGCAGTGGGGGGAAATTCAATGGGAAAATCTTATCTAATGATCTGCCAATCTTTGTCCCCAGGTACGTGATATGGTCACTTGCCCACTTGAAAGAGAAGGCACTTTGAAGAGCAGACACTCTGTTCTCCTTCAAGTTGATGTTTAGTGCCTCCGATTTCTGCAAGTTTATCTTGTAATTCGAGACCTCCCTGTAGGAGTCCAGTTCTTGCATCAGGTTTGGGAGAGTGACCTCAGGGCAGGACACAAAGAAAATCAGGTCATCCGCATAGGCCCCGACCTTATAGTGGCCCGAGGACAGGGAGACCCCCCGAATGTTGGGGTTCGCTCTAATCTTACAGAGGAAGGGCTCTAGGGTCATGATAAAGATGAGTGGCGAGAGAGGGCATCCCTGTCTTGTCCCATTCCCGACGCTGAAAGGTTCCGACAGAAGACCATTAACTCTCACCACTGCCGACGGATGTTGGTAGAGACTCATGATCCATGAAAGCATGTGTGGGCCCAGACCTACATGGCGGAGTACCCCAACCATGAAGTCCCATTGCACCCTGTCGAAAGCCTTTTCAGCGTCGGTGGCAAGGAAAACGGCAGGGAGCTTAGTCCTATTGATCGTGTCCAACAGATTTAAGACCTTTGTAGTGTTATCTCTCGCCTCTCTGAATGGCATAAACCCCACTTGGTCCAGATGGATAATGTGGTGTAAATGCGGAGACAGACGAGTGGCGAGTACTTTAGCAAACAGCTTAACATCTGTATTGAGTAGGGATATAGGCCTATAGCTCGCACTCTGCATTAGATCCTTGCCCTCTTTTGGAATAACTGAGATCTGTGCCCGGAGGCTATCCGTGGGGAAGGCTGTTCCCGCGGTAAGGGAGTTAAGTGTCTCCAAAAGATGAGGGGATAGGACCCCAGCAAAGACTCTGTAATAAAGCAAAGGAAGCCCATCTGGACCTGGCGTTTTCCCATTTGCTGAATCTCTGATGGCCCCCGCTAATTCTTCTGCGGAGATAGGATCCTCTAACTTTACCAACAGGTCCCGTGGCAGTTTAGGGAGGCCTGACTGAGCTATGTATTTGTTAATGTCCTCTAGTTTATCCCTCTGAGAGTGAGAAGGGATGTTGTACAGGTTTGCGTAGTACTTTCTAAATACTTCCGCAATTTCCTTACTTCTGTGGACCACCTTCCCCCTCTGATCCTGGATTTTGGGTATGAATGTTTTGGCCCTTTCCCCCCTCAGAGCCGAGGCCAGGAGTCTTCCACACTTGTCCCCTGTTTCATAGAAGACCCTCCGAGACTTTATAAGTTGGATTTTAGTCTTATCGCTATAAATCCTCCGGAGTCGGTCTCTGAGGGCAGTCAGGGAAGCCAGCTGTGCCCCGGCTAGCGTCTGTTTGTGGGCCTCTTCCAATTTTTTGATTTCCTCAAGTAAGTCAGCGATTTGTTTGCACCTTTCTCTCTTGACCCTCGCCCCCTTCTGTATCAAGGCTCCTCGAATAACACATTTATGAGCCTCCCACACTACCGGGGCGCTTATGTCTGGGGAGGTGTTCTCTTGGAAGTAATTCTGTAGAATTTGTGCCATCTCCTCCTTAATCAGAGGGTCCTGGATCAAAGATTTGTTTAGTGTCCATGACCATGGGCGGGGCCCGGGGTCTTGGGCGACCAGCCTAATGCTAATCGGGGCGTGGTCAGAAACTGTAATGCTGCCTATTGAAGCAGATGAGACTAGGGGAAGAGAGTGGTGCTGGATCAAGAATATGTCTATTCTGGAGTAGATGTTGTGTGGGGGAGAAAAGTATGTGTAGTCTCTAGTGTCAGGATTTAATATCCGCCATGGGTCTACTAGCTGGTGTGTGTGGAGCAATTTCCTTATCTTTTTAAGTTTTGCGTAGGACATGTAAGAGTGTCCCTTCGATGTGTCTATTAGAGGCTCTAGGGGGAGGTTAAAGTCGCCTCCGATGATCAGTCTACCCTCTGTGAAACCAGCCAATGTCTCTAAGGTCTCCTCTAGGAATGTGATTTGTCCTGTGTTTGGGAGGTATAAGTTTACTAGGGTAAAGGTTTCAGAGCGGATCCTTCCTTTTACGAAGAGCCACCTCCCCTCTCCACCACCCAGAGACCCCACCTCTTCCCAGGGCACAGATCTGGAAATGAGTATGCTCACCCCCCTTGATCGTGAGTCAGGGGAGTAGCTGTGGTAAGAAACCGGAAACACTCTATTTCTGAGGGTGGGTGGATTGGATACTTTGAAGTGGGTCTCTTGCAGGAGAGCCACATCAGCCCTCAACGACCTTAGGTTGTTCAGGATCATAGATCTTTTCTCTGGGGTGTTCATACCCTTTACATTGAGAGAGATCAGATTAGTCTCGTGCATCGCTGCTGCTTATGGGGATCTCAGAAGCAATTCTATAGGGGGTAGGGGAGACCAAGGAAGCAGTGCTAGAGGGCAGACAGAGATATACAGCTACCCACAGCGTCCGCCGATGGTGACCGCCCCACGTCACTGAAGTCAAGACGGGGAAGAGGGACAGGGAGGAAAAGGGTGGAGGAGGAAACTTGATACAGGAAAAGAAGAGTAAGTAAAGAGAAATACAGAGCTATGGAGCTCCAGAAAATATTAACAAGGGCCTCCGGTGGGACTTCCAACGGAGCCCCGCCCCCGTTGAGCCGGACCCCGCCGGAAGCAAGTCCACCCAGAGAAAACTAAATTGCGTTATACGCTAGGTCTCGACTCCTCCCACAAGGGTGGAGATCGACACCGGCCTATCTGGGGGAACCGCGACTAGCACCAGATACAGGAGCACTAGCACCTCGCTCCCCGGGCAATGAAAATCAAACTGGGCAACAATACAACCATGTAAAAGGTTCAACCTAAGAAAAAAGAGAGGTAAAAGCCAGAGCAACATCACTAAACAGTGTAACAGGCGGGAGCAGTTATGTCCTCTTGCTGAGAGCCCCCGGCTGGGCCCCCCCCCCCCCGGGAAACCCCGCAGGGGAGAAGGGGAGCAGGAAGGCAGCTCCGGGCCCCAAGGCACAGGCAGCGTGCCCACCAGTCCTCTAAATGGTCCAGAAAACGTCAAACCGGGCACCTCCCGTCGCACAACCCCCCACCGGGCCCCGGTGGGGGGGGGCCCAGCCGGAGACCCACCAGATCATTGCTTATATTCATTCGCCGGGGCAGTCCAGCCACAGGATCACATTTCCCGCTCAGTTGGACCGGGGCGTCTCTCATCTCGTCTTCCCTCTCGTCTTTCACCTCTCACTCCGGGCCTGCGTGATCTTGCCCGCCTCTGGGGCAGGCCAATGCGTCGCTGAGGGGGCAGTTCAGCGGTGAGCGTAAGCCAGTTGGGGACAGGGATCGGGTTGCAGCCCAGAAAAGCGAAGAGGCCCTCCAGATCTTGATATGTCCTGAGCAAGTAGGTGTCACGTTCTTTAGCCACGATTAGATGGAACGGGTAACCCCAGCGGTACGTTGCTCCCGTACTTCTCGTTAGGTCCAGAACAGGCTTCAACACCTTCCTCATCTGCAACGTGCGCCTGGATAGGTCCGGCAGAATGGTGACCCTTGCCCCGTCGAAGTCTATCGGGCCATGTCTCCATGCTCTGCGTGATATCTCCTCTTTCACGTTGTAAAAGTGTATCCTGCAGATTATGTCCCTTGGAAAGGCAGGATCAGGACTGCGCGGACCGAGGGCCCTATGTGCTCTATCGATTTCAATAGGAGTGTCCATGTTCCTCTCCAAGAGCCTGTTAAAGATGGTAGTGATTATATGTTTCACATCTTCCCCCGCGGTAGCTTCGGGAATACCCCTTAGTCTCAAATTGTTCCTCCTGTGCCTGTTCTCCAGGTCGTCGTGCTGCAGTTGGAGTTGCAGGATTTGCGCGTTCTGTGCATCAACTCTTGCTGTCAACGCTGCTATTGCCGCTTCATTTGACGACTGGTTGGTTGTGATTCTAGAGTCCAGTACTTGGATTTGGCCTCTCACCTCTGCTATGTCTTTCTTGTATGCTGATTCATAGCGGGCAATTAGCGCCTCAAAGTCAGCTCTGGACGGGATGGCCTTCAGGAACGACAGGGTTTCTCTGTGTATATTGTCCGACGCTGGCGTCTCTCCGTGGACGGGGTTGCCTCTGGGAATCGATAACGGGGTAGAGGAGTCTTCGGGAGGCGGGAATGCAATTGAGTTGTATTGGGAAAGCAGAATTCGCGGAGGTGAAGTCTCCGATAGAATGGTTTCCATCGGGGAGGAGGGTTCCGGAATCACTTCTTCCATTTGTGAGTGCCACGCGGTGTGGGAGCTGTGTTGGGGGTCCAGCGCATGCGCCCCCCAAGCCATTTTGTTTGATGACGTCTGCCAGGCGGATGAGTCCTGTTGGGCGCTCTCCCCCCTGCTCTCCCGCGTTCGCCAAGCGTGAGGGGAGGTGCATGGGTGCTGCACACTTTGAGCCTGGCTGAGCCCCCCTGCGGTTTTGGGACTCTCAACTGTGGAATTCCCGCGGTCTGGGCTACTATGCCTGGGTGTGTACGCGTATTGCGTCAATTTACTTGATGGTGCATTACTGGGTCTCCGGGGTCTATCCACATGATCTGCCCATAAGGCCGTCTGTGTTTTGGGCGCTTCTGCCCCATGTAGGTCAGTAGGTGATCCCCCTTTTCCGGGGTTGTGGCTTTGTTCCTGGGTTTTGATCCTCTTTTCCTCCTGGGGAACTTGTGCACCCCTGGCTTGTCCACCAGGTGGCGCTCTTTCCCCCCTCATGTCTCCTGTGGCATGACCCTCCAGCCCCAGCATCGCCATTTTCCCTGGTTGGTCCTGGCTGTTTATATACACAGCCTCCACCTGCAGTCTCTGCATGCTGCCTCCCTGCTGTTCGCACGGGGCCGCCGCCGCCACTGAGCCCTCCGCTGCCTCTGTCACGTTCACTGACAGGGCTGCTCGTCTATGTCTAGGGGGCGGTACCTCAGTATCTCCGGGGCCGGGCGCCATCTTGCTGCTCCCCGCCGCACCGTCCTCCGCCTCCCGACCTCCCAGCACCGCCGCCGCGTCACCTTCAGCCTCCGGGCACCGGCTCTTCACTTCACACCTCCGCTCTGACGGGCGCTCCTCACCGCTGTCTGACGTGCCGGAAGAGGACATCAGCTCCGCCATCGCCTCCACCGCTCGGCCGTCGCACCCCTGGACCAGCGATCTCCGCTCTTCCTTGCTCCGCCAGGTGCGCCCCTCTCCTCCGTTCTTCTTTCTCTTCTGCTTCCTTCCCGCCATCTCTTGACTGTCCTTTCTTCTCTTTGTTGCCTTTTTTCTTTGCAGATAATGCCCTTGGGGACTCGGAGCACGATCGCTCACGTCCTCCTCATCCAAGCGCCAGGCCACGCCCCGGAAATAGTTTTTTAAGGGTTTGTGCTTTTCATTGAATGATGCTGAATGTCTTGTTTAAAATAAATGAATAAAGGGGGGTGGGGGCAGCTCAATCACTATTATTTATACAAAATTATTATTATTATTCAGGACCTGGGAACTAATTTACTGCCCAGTTTAACCCTCTCATCAACTAAATATCAAGCAAGCCATGAGCACAAGCAGGGAGGAATTCAGTCAATATGGATTTCTCCCTGTGAAGTGTTCTAAAGGGAGGCTGGCGGCTTCCCAGGTGAGTAGCTCTCAGATATTTGTCTGCATTGCATGTCCCAACTTTGGGGACTCAGAATTAAGAGTAGGGACCACACTAAACACAGAGTGCCTTGCCGGGCAGTGTGGCTTCCACATGTATCTGCAGATATATGCAACCAAATCTCTGTCTTTCCACACAGCTAGACATGTTTGTTGCTTGATATTTAGTTGATGAGAGGGTTAAACTAGGCGGTAAATTAGTTCCCAGGCCCTGAATAATAATAATAATTTTGTATAAATAATAGTGACTGAGCTGCTCCCACCCCTTTATTCGTTTAAAATAAACTTAAAAACGTAATGGAGAGAGCATCAATGAGGGCCCTGGCAATGCCGTATTAGAATAAGGGCAGGTGACTTTCTATTACCATATATATATGTAACCTAATGGTCAAATGCTGCCAAAGCTGTTTTCTTTATCCTGGACTTATGTCTCAGACCCCTATAGGCACAGAAGACCCTGCTTCCTGAATGTCACCCATCAACATATGTCTCATCCTCAGCTAAATGCATTAGTGATCTGTGCCACCCTTTCTTTGAGGAGCCTCTTTGTTCCCTCATCAGATCTTCCTACTGATGACCTCTTCTGCAAAGAATGGCTCTCCAGCCTTTGCAGCCTTCACAGACTTTCAAGCTAAGTAATCCAGGGATTTACCTTCTCTCATAAACATATATAGCCCCTATTCAAGCCTTTACATCACAATGAATGGCTATGGAATCCTAGAGAATGCTAGGGGAGACCTTCAGTGTCCTCATCAGAGCAGTACAGGCAGGACTTCTGTATGGGGATCCAGGGCAGTCTCCAGGTTTATGTGGGCCCTCGGGCGGCATGGTCTCAGTGGGCCCCTTTGAGTCGTGGGTCAGGTGTCTATAAATTCCATGGCATAGAACAGGGTGCAAGGGCCAGCCTCTGTGCCCCCCCCCCTCACCATGCAGGCTACAAACCTGCCCTTGCCAGCCCCTAAGCCATGTGACTGGTATAGGGGTCTCCTGGACCCCTTTACCAGTTCACAAAGTGTTGAATGTAAAAAGATAAAATAAACACACACACAGAAAAAAATATTTTGTTTTTTTAATACTTACCTCCCCATCCATCTAATACTCTGTACCTCGCCAATCACTCTGGCTTCTGCACTCCTGCTTCTGCTGAAAGCCTTTTATACCTTCTGGCCGACAGAACATAAAGGGTTAGTTAAAAAAAAATGACATAGGGGTGCCCCTCCTTGGGGGGGGGGGGGGGGCATTTTCTTCTTTTGGAATCTTAAGGGTTAAAAACCCTTAAAAAAACTGAAATAAATTGACATGGGGTCCCCCCTACCCAGCATAACCACCACAGAAGAGAACCGGGGGGGGGGCGATCGGAGGCCCTGCTGGGTGTCCTCTTCACCCGATCGCCCCCCGGGCTCTTCTGTGGTGAGGGGAGGGCGAAATACGAGGGATTGCAGCCGCAGGTGAGTGAGTTTCTACAGTTTTGTGCCAGCTGCCAGTGGGCCCCCTGGGGGTGGGGGCCCTCAGCAGCTGACTGGGCTTGCCGGGGGCTGACACCGGCCCTGTGATGATCAGCAATGAAGGGGGGCCTGCAGTGGGGTACATAGGTTTCACAGGGCCCCATAACAAAAGTTAGGGTGGGCCCCCTAGCAAATGTGATAGCAGTAGGTAATGCTTGATGTCACTGTTCTGTAGCAGGAGGTTTAATGTCTGGGTGAATGAGCCCCAAGAATAAGGCAGTAATATTTGCATGAAACTATAAGGTGGCCCTCAGAGTCTGCTTTCATGGTGGACCCCAGACATCACACGTCAGACAATGGTGGTGTGGTCTAATTGTTCTGAGTTCTATGTAGGTTTGGCATGCTGTGGGGCCGGGGTTGGTTGGGCTCGGGGAGGTCTGTTCCTTCTTCGGGTGCTTGTTTCCCCGAATATTCTATACAAAGAGTGCCGGGGGAAAAATGCCCCGGCATCTAAGGTCTACCTTGCAGAACCTACAGTGCTCCCTGTAGACAGCGAACTAACCAGTGCACCTTGTAGACAGAGCACCATAGTGCTATGGCCCCAGTCCAATGTTGCTGCCACAGGTGCGGAAAAACAGGTGGAGGGAGCTTGAATTGGGCTGTTTTTTACATAGGACTGGTAGCGGTTGCCCCCCACCTCTACGCTTTGCCTGACTACTGGCCACAGAAACTTTGACTGACCTACTCTTGGTGTTCTAAACTCATCAGGTTATTCATGCAGCCCACCAACTCTGCTCAGGACCCTTGCAGGAGGGGACCTGGAAATTAAGGCTGTATGGTTCCCAGGCGTTTTTTGCTGGTGGCCCGGTCTGCTCCAATGTATCTGTCCCTGGCGGTTAAGCAGCCCCTATTTCCTTCGGTAAAGGTCTGGTGCACTTTATAGGGTAGTGGGATACCCATTGAGGAACACGGGGCCTATACCCATGGGCGGGGCCTCCACCACTTGCCCTGCAAAGCGAGCCTCCACCAACCTTTGGGTTATGGTCTGGTCCAAGCATTTCAGTCATGGGTATGAAGGTCTGCAGGCCAGTAACAAAGCTATCGGCGACAGTGAGGGAGCAGCCAAAGCCGCCACAGGGCAGGATGGAGAGTCTAGAGCTGCAAAGGCGCTACAGTGATGGGTGCGTGCAGAGCTGTCACTGCACATAAGCCACCAAGCACAGCCGCTGGCAGCTCAATGCAGGGAACTGTTTTCTGCTGGACCAGCCGGGCGACTACACTACCCCCCACCCAGAATGGCAAAGCAGGAGTTCCCGAGCAGCACGCACCTGCACAAGGGGGCCACAAGGGACTCGGTCTGACGTTCCACTAAGTAGCGGGTGCCAGACAACCACCGATCAATTACTTGGCTGAACTATTATTTTAAAGGAAAAAAAATTTCTGGTACCTCAACCAGATTTTGTGCCCAGGGGCCTCCACCACACTTAATCCATCCCTGCCTATGGGCACCAGGCCTTTCTGCCACCTGTTGTCCCAAGAGCGGGTACCGGTGGGGCTGATGCAGAAGTAAAATAAAAAAACACTTATCCTAGTCTCAGGTGACTGGTATGCAAAGGATTTTAGAGAGAATTTCAATTCAAAAAACATTTTTGATGCCTTTTTTCCTAATCCCTAGGGGCATTTCTTGATTGGGATGCCCCACAATGGCCTCTGCTAGCAACCCCCCCCATTCCCAATGCCTCTCACTCCCGCATGGCCATCTCCTCCAGCAAAAAAGCAAAGAAGCGATCTGCTTAGCTGTAGGTACCACCACTCCCGCACGCCAATCAAGTCAGCGAGGATGCTGCACTGAGAGTGGTGTGGGACCCCAGAACCAGGTAAGTGTGGGAGTGCGGGACATCCCAGATAGGGATGGTTTCAGCCAGATTCATAGTCTTTTAGACTCTAGGTCCACATTTGGTCTACTTCTAATACCCTCTCAATGATAACATGCTCCCGCTCTATTCTTAAAGTGGACCAAAACCCAGGATTTTGACTATCCTGGGTTTTGGTACTTTCCCCCAGGGCACCCCGATCGGGGGTGCCCCACTGTGTGAAACCCCCCAGACCACCTGAAGAAACTCACCTCTTCCCGGTCCTATGGCGCATGCACGGGCGCTCATCCAATCAGTGCTCTGGGAACCGCTGACGTCATGCCATTTAAGACGGCGTCTAAGTCCAGCGGGTCCGAGCGTGCTGGCGGCCGCATCCCCTGCTTCCTCCGCTTCACAGGGGATGTGCCCGTGCGCGGGCACGTGTCCTGCTAGAGGGACAGCGGGAATGCGGCTGTGGCCTGCACATGTGCCGCTGGAGTGGGAACAACGGTGAGTGAATGGGGCGACCTGGGGGGTTTCACACAGCGGAGCATCTCGATTTTGGATGCCCCAGGGGGAGGGAATGGATCGGGCCGATGGAGGTGGGTTTTGAGCCATGCAGGAATCCTGGTTGGGTGTTCTGCTCTCTGGGCCCCTTTGGGCGGCATGGTCTCAGTGGGCCCCTTTGTGGTGAAGAGTTGCATCACATCATTGAGGGACGTCCCAAATCTGGATGCTCCCTAAGGATCATGCTATTTGGACCAAAACTCGAGATTTGGTCAGCTTTGAAGCACACAAAACCCCTTTAAACCTGAACTCGGAGTCTCAACAAATCTAGATCCTCCTGATTTTGGATGCCCCTGTGTGTGACCCCCCCCCCCCCATTCGTTCATTACTTTCCTGGAACTGGTGAATACACTGTGGGATCGCCGGGGGGGGGTTCGTTCACAAACAGGGGGGGTTCTTTCGCGCATACCCCTGTAAAGCAGACCAAAATTTAGGAGTGGAATTTCCTGCATAGTGGGTATGCCAGCGATCCCAAGGGGTTTCACACAGTAGGGTATCACAGATTGGGATGCTCCAGGGATAGGAAATCAGCTGGGGAGGGCAACTTAAAAGCAGAACAAAATCTAGCACTTCCTCCTCTGGAATCAAGATGCCCCGTTGTGTGGAACACCCACCATTCAAAAAGATGTGGGCACCAGCTGTGGCAGTGCCCTCCCAGTCTACTGCCAGTCAAGCGCCATCGCACACTCTGGGGGCCCCTGGCAGCTGCCCCACCTTGCCGGGTGCAGACGCCGGTCCTGCCGTTTGCTGTGTCTACCTCCTTCGGCAAATGGCTCTCATTGACTTTAATAGCTGGGATGGGAGAATACGCACGCTGCCAGAAATGCAGGGGATGTGGCAGCTTGCGCTTCCCTTCCAAAACAGCAATCAGCATTGAACGAGAGCCTGCGCATGCAGCGTGGAAAGTTGAGTTTCTATGGGTGCCCTAGTGGGGTACCCTACTGGTGCCCAATTTGGAAACACCCAGGGAAAAGCCAGGCTGCTGATGGGTTTTGTTTCGTTTTAACCCAAACCCGAACAGAAAGAACATGCAGATAGAACCGATAGACAATGGAGGCATGAGTCAGGAAATGGTGGTGGAGGCACAAGGCAGGGATCAATGTTACATACTTGCTCAATAAATATATTGATATCCTAAAGGGAATCTGTCATGGCAGAGAGTGCCGGGACAGGCAGCACTTCACTAATTAGATAAAGCAGCTTCTTTCTGCTGAGTCTGGGAGCATTTCCCTGGGTGAGGACATCTTGAATAATTATCTTTAGCCCCCAGTCACAGAAGAGGGGGAGCTCACACTCTCTACAGCTTTTATTTAATGTTAAAGTCTGTCTGTATAAACAACCTGGGCTTATCTTTCCCATGGGCCAGCTGATCCAGAGCTGAGCTAATTACTGATGACAGCCCTTGTGTTATTGGCTCATCTCCATCAACCAGGCTTTCCTGCCCTATGGTGCAGTCAAGTTAAACTCCGACTCTCCTGATGTGATTGGTTGTGCTCCATGTGCTTGATCAATGGTATTTTTTCGCTAGATGATGTCACCACACAGCCAATAGGGTGAATTCATGAGAGGTGTGCGGCAAAAACGCTCAGGCAGAGCGCATGCGCCTAGGAGCACGATTCACGGCATGCGTGTGCACGACAGGCGCACGTCGTGTTCTCCGTTTTTTGTGGGGAGTCCTGTTAACCCTTAAAGTGGACCAAAACCCACCTTTTTAACTAGCATCTCCTGAATTGCTGCCCCCATGAGGAGTACATAGTTACATAGATACTAATGTTAATACATTATTCATACAGTTAATACATAGTTAATACGGTTGAAAAAAGACATATGTCCATCAAGTTCAACCAAGGGTGTTGGGGTTGGGGGAAGTTACTTTTTATTTTATTTTATAGGTGGAAGTTATTTATTTTATTTTTTTACTGATAACTGTTATTTTCTTCTAAATAAGCATCTAATTCTTTTTTGAAGCTGTCAGCAGTTGATGCTGTAACAAGCTTCTGTGGGAGGCTATTCCATAGATTTATAGTTCTTATGGTAAAAAACAATTGTCGCCTCCGGAGACTAAATTTCTTTTTTTCCAATCGAAGGCAGTGCCCCCCTTGTCTTTAGAGAGGATTTTACCTGAAATAGTGTTCCCCCATATTTTTTGTATGGGCCATTTATATATTTATACAAGTTAATCATGTCCCCCCTCAGTGGTCTTCTCTCAAGACTAAACAGATTTATTTCTCGTAATCTTTCCTCATAACTAAGATCCTTCATGCCCTTTATTAGTTTGGTGGCTCTCCTCTGCATCCTTTCCATAGTCAGAGCGTCCTTTCTATGAATGGGCGCCCAGAACTGGACGGCATATTCCAGGTGAGGGCGCACCAGTGCCTTGTAAAGAGGCAACATTACATCCCTATCCCGTGATTCCTTTTGCCGATTTTCATTGCTCCTGCTTCACTCTAACCCCAGATAATGACGCCTGTTTTAGCTGTAAAGCTCCGCCTCGTTGCTACTGTTGTGTGTGGCAATTATGTAATTGTCACACCTATGCAATGACTGATTGCCTGCTATCTTACATAGAGGGACAGCAGCAAAAAAAGTGTTCCAGGACGCTTCGAAGAGCGAAAACATCATAAGAAGTTAGTATGAGCAGGTTCTTTAGCCAAATGTATTTCACACGTTCAGTGGGTTTTGGTCCGCTTTAACGTTTTTTGTCCAATCTTTTGTCCCAGATATTCTCTTTAACCCTCCCTTTCCTATTTGATTTGCATATTAATGCTTAATAATTTAACTAAATGTAACTATAATTTTATTATTGATTTTGTTTTGGCTAAACTTTGGGGCCCAATATCCACGTTTTTGTTGTTTAGACCTTATGGACAATTTTTTAATGATTTTTTTTTTTTTTTATTTCTTTTTCAAACAAAAACCCCAAAAATCCCTAAAAAGAACTTGCAGCTGACACTTTCATTCTTTATAAACATGCCGGACACTGTTGGCATGTGTTTTTAGAATTAAATAAGCCTGTTACTTGGAATCAGCAGTTTCCTCCATGTATTTGCTGGAGGAAATTCACTCATTTGCGAATGCTTTTCTGCCCTCTATACATACCATAAATCAGGCATCAGAGACAGTTTGGTGCGCCAAAATGGCGATATTGGAAAATTTCTGGAACAAATCAATGCTAAAACAAATGCGCATCCCATTTTGACCATAAATCAGGAGGAAGCCTGATCGTAATTTGGTGCTCCAAATAGCATGCGCAAAGTCACTGTCGCATGAACATAATTCTACCCTAATGTGTCGCATTGGGGGGGCACCAGGATCCTGACTGCTAGACCAAAGAGAATTTTTGCGCAGTCTCTCTAGAAGGATAGATACTAATAACCCCCTCCCAGGGAGTTGGCAATGGTCATGGCTGTGGGATTCAGGTGATGTGTAGAGGCCAACCTTGTCAACAAAAATGGTTGCCCACCCTTCAACCGCACGTGGGAAATAAAGTAAACGTACAAGAACCCCATGGGCAGGGTCAGGGCAAGTTCCTTCAGGGATGGATAAATCTGACTCCAGAGCTTACCCAATAGCCAGCACATCCAATTATATGAACTAGGAACCCATGCTGCTGGTCAAAAACAGTTGACGGTTCCTAAACAGTCTGCCTGCAATAAAACAGGCAGAGAGGGGCATCCAGAATGATGGTCCCCCCCTCACATAACCCCCCAGAGCACCCAATATTCTTACCTTAGCCTCGATCTTCCGCCAGGAATACAGAGCCACAATTGGCCACCTGCCACTCACGTTGGTAGTGAGCAAGTCTTTTGTTTTCCGGCCGCTGGAAAGCCCAGCCACGTGAGCAGCAGCAGTCAATTGCTGCGCTGGATTCCCAGTGGAGGATCGAGGCTAAAGGTAAGAATTATGGGGAGTTTTGGGGGGTTATGTGTGGAGGGGGCTCTAGCATTCTGTATGCCGAACCCCAACCTGTCTTATTGTGGCGGGACCAAAACCCGCACCCACATGGGTCTTGGTCTGCTTTAAACTCCACTTCTTAGTTCCTTTACCCCATTTGCCCTCAGTCAAAAGATAAAGGAAAAATTGGACACCTAACAATAGAGTCAATTGTTTTTACTGTTGGCATCAGGCGCTCACTTGACCAGATGACTTCCATACCAACTCCCTCAATATCATTTGGTACATTGTATGTTTCCTCCTATATTGGTTGTCTTGTATATAGTCCATTGCACTGGACAACAAAGTATGAATTCCATTGAACCAGTATACACATAGCCACTGTGGGGCTGGAGAACCTACCAAAGGTAATCATTCTTGAGGTCCACCAGAGAAAACCATTTTTGGAACCCACCGGAGGAAATGAGTCTTTGGCTCACCAAAAGAAAACCATTCTTTGGGACCACCAGAGGAAATCATTCTTTGGGCCCACTGGAGGAAATAATTATTTGAGCCCACCAGAGGAAATCATTCTTGGAGCCCACCAGATTAAATCAATCTTGGAGCTCACCAGAGGAAATTATTCTATGGACCCACTAGAGGAAATCATTCTTGGGACCACCGGAGGAAACCATTCTTTGGGCCCACTGGAGGAAATCATTCTTGTAGCCCCAGAGGAATTCATTCTTGCAACCGACCAGATAAAATCATTTTTGGGACCTACCAGGGGAAATTATTCTTAGGGCCAACCACAGGAATTAATTCTTGGACACACCATAGGAAATCATTTTTGGGACCACCAGAAGAAATCATTCTTGGGACCCACCAGAAGAAATCATTCTTGGGACCCACCAGAAGAAATCAATCTTGAGACCCACCAGGAGAAAACATTGTGGGGCCCACCATAAGAAATCATTCTTATAGCCCATCAAAGAAAATAATTCTTAGGCCTACCAGATGAAATCATTCTTGGGACCGACCAGATGAAATCTTTCTTGGGCCCACCATAGGAAATCATTTTTCAGACCGACCAGGATAAACCCTTTGCAACGCACACGAGAGGGAAT
Source organism: Gastrophryne carolinensis (assembly GCA_027917425.1). Lineage (NCBI taxonomy): Eukaryota > Metazoa > Chordata > Amphibia > Anura > Microhylidae > Gastrophryne > Gastrophryne carolinensis. The sequence continues at coordinate 147,050,930 of CM051244.1, forward strand.
CATTCTTGGGACCGACCAGAGGATATTTTTTTTGAGGCCCCACCAGAGGAAATCATTCTTTTGTCCACCATGGGAAATCAGTCTGGGGTTTCACCAGAAAACTTCTCTCTTGCGTCCACCGGAGGAAATAATTTTTGGTATCCACCAGAGGAAATAATAATTGGACCCACCATAGGAAATAATTTCCGGGCCCACCAGATTAAAAAAAAACCAACCAGAGGAAATACGTTTTGTGGTCCAGCAGAGGAAATCAATCATGGGTCCACCAGAAGAAATAATTTGTGGGGCCCACGGCTAAAACACAAGTGTGATGTGTTTTAATGCAATAACAAAAGTATCTTACTGAATAAATAACACAGACCAGAAACACTATGGCCCTTATTTATGAAGGAATAGCGACAGGTAGCGACTGGTGAGCAGCCGGTAATGACGGGCCCCGCCACGAGAACGCCGGCTCCCCACCACAATCACACATTTATCAAGCCAATCCAGCTTAGCGACTGAGATAGCGCCATATAGCGACTCATTCATCATTATTCCAGCCTCAGCCCACAGCGCCAGCGTCCGACCTTGAACAGCGACAGGTATGACCTCCAATGCATTTCAATGGAACAATCTTTAAATATTAATAATTAATTGTTATTATTTTTTTTTTTTTTAATGTGAAAAATTCTGTGACCACTTCTGCCATTTTAGATAATTTTTTTAAGGGAAAAAAAAAATTGTACAGAATTGATATTACAGGCCTGATATTAATGTATTCATATTACTAAATTATTTAAAAAACTAGTTTTTTTTGGTTTCCAAAAATATGGTGGTTTGGGGGTTAAAAAACTACTTTTAACCCATCGCCGCCAGCGCTCTGGGGTTTAAACATGCATTTCACAGTGCGAGAATTTTTTGAGCGTGATTTTTTAATGAATATGGTGGGAGCCGGTCGCTAGGGCCAGTCGCTATCATGCGCTCCCATACAGAGCGGAACCTGTCAAATAGCGACTCCTCACCCAATATTCAACATTACGGCAAACCGACTGAGTCGCTATCAACTACCGAACAACGGCCAAGCACAGCGACTACTAGCGGGCGCTCTGAAAATGCCGCTACAGTCGCTCAACTGTCGCTACCTGCCGCTATTAATGAATCGGCCTCTATTTTTAATCTTGTACCTCCTATACTACCCTGATGGGGGCCCTGGATCAGTACCTGGTCATCTACCACAATAGCTAATCAATTCAATATGATTCTAAAAACAATACATGAGGAACATCCAAACTGCCCATAGACACCACATGACAATCTCCCGATCTGGCTGATTCTAGGCTGACCGACTGACAATTAACCTAAGAAAAGAAGTGTAAACAGTGAGCCTCATGCATAAAAATGTCATCAGTAATTAGATTCTTTTTTTTTTTCACAAAAGAGCAGCACCTCCGACACACAATAGCCAGCTGCCCAGAGCACGCCGTCCATAATCCCGGCAACAATAGCTCTCCAATGTAATGTAAACTGCAGTGGAGTGTGGAAGCCTTTTATGGACGGAGCAGCCCCCACACTCAAGAGCCACAGCAACTCATTTTAAATACATTTTACATTGAAATCTGGATGGCTGGAGAGGTTTAGAGGCTCACTACAAACACCAGGTATCGGCAGATGAGCGTCTGTATAGCGGTGCTTAGAGCGACCACTAGTAGATGCTGTAAGCGGGTATCGGGCGCTGTAACAGAGCGCCTCAGTCGCTGTAGTAACCTGGCCCGCACTGATGAATGTGATGTGTGTTGGGCGCTCTAACACCAGCACAGCGCTGCAGGGAGAGCGAAACGTAGCGCCAGCTCAGTGCGACCGACTCTCAGCGCTCCACAGCATACACACCAAAAAAGGACACACACTGCGTCGGCGCTCCAAATCTGGTCGCTATAGTCGCTATAGTATAGAGCGTCAGACGCTGTGTGATTAAAGTCTGTTTTTGAAAACATATCCACAAAGCGAAAACACATAGAATGACATTGGCCCTTATTTAACAAGGGATAGCGCCAGGTAGCCACTTGTGAGCGAACGGTAATGACGCTCACCGCCACGAGAACGCCGGCTCCCCACCACAATCACACATTTATCAAGCCGATCCTGCTTAGCGACTGAGAGAGCGCCATATAGCGACTCATTCATTATTATTCCAGCCTCAGCCCACAGCGCCAGCGAGCGACCTTGAACAGCGACAGGTGTGACCTCTCGCTACCTGGCGCTCTCCAATGCATTTCAATGGAGCAATCTTTAAATATTCATAATTAATTGTTATTAATGTTTTTTTTTTTTTTTTTGAATGTGAAAAATTCTGTGACCACTTCTGCAATGTTAGATATTTTTTTTATGGTACAAAAAAAAAAAAAAATGTGTGCAGAATTGATATTACAGGTCTGATATTAATATATTCATATTACAATATGTTTTTAAAAACTATTTTTTTTTGTTTCAAAAAATATGGTTGGGGGTTAAAAAACTACTTTTAACCCATCGCCGCCAGCGCTCTGGGGTTTAAACATGCATTTCACAGCGCGAGAATTTTTGGAGCGTGATTTGTTAATGAATATGGTGGGAGCCGGTCGCTAGGGCCGTTCGCTATCATGCGCTCCCATATAGCGCGGAACCTGTCAAATAGCGAATCATCACCCCGTATTCAACATTACTGCACACCGACTGAGTCGCTGTCAACAACCGAACAACGGCCAAGCACAGCGACTACTAGCGGGCGCTGTGAAAATACCGCTACAGTCGCTCAACTGTCGCTACCTGGCGCTATTAATAAATCAGCCTCCCCGTTTTAACATTGTGACATTAACATTTTAGTGTCAGACCTGTAATGACAATTCTACATAAAAATATAAAAAGTCAAAAAAGTTTCTAAAAATGTTTGTTTGCAGCCAGGAGAGGTCATACAATGATTTGAGCAAAAAAAAAAAAAAAGTCAAACACGCTGTTTAAACACAAGCAAATGAACGCCCATTGAAATGTATGGGAGAGCGACAGTGAGCGAAAGGTAATACCTGGCGCTATACGCTGAGCCGCCTGTAATAATACATGTGATGCTACATGGCGCTGTTAGAGTTGCTCACCAGATTCGCCTTCATAAATGAGGTTTTGCTTACAGCGCCCGGCGTTCGCCAGACGCTGCCTGCTGCTACAAGGCGCTACCTGGCGTTATACCTTCTTAAATAACCCCCATAGTATTAGAGGCTACATGGCCACTGGCAAGGTAATCAATAGAGATAAGCCAAACAGGGTCTCAGAAGATGCTCATCCAAAGGTTTGAAACTATTTTGAGTTTTTTTTACACTGGAAGCCAGATGGGGTGGAAATCATCTAAAAGATGTGGCTGAGTTTTACCAGTTTTTTTATTTTAATTTTTTTTTATAAAATAAAAAGGGCGCCCCCCCCAGGGCTTGGAGGCCAAGCATCAGACAAGCCTCTATGTCCTTCGGCACAGGCCTAGTTCTCTTCCCCTGCAATGCGGGTGATCCCCTGGGGCTATGGCTATGGGAGACTTGCAGCTGAGTGAGGGCATGTGGAAGGTGGTTTGGCAATCCACCTACCTTTTCTGGTATACTCGTCCCTGTTCACAAATAAATCATACCAGTTAAAAAAAAAAAAAAAAAGATAAGCGAAAAAATAAGTTTAACACACTAAGAGGCCGATTCATTAACAGCGCCAGGTAGCGACAGTTGAGCGACTGTAGCGGTATTTTCAGAGCGCCCGCTAGTAGTCGCTGTGCTTGGCCATTGTTCGGTAGTTGATAGCGACTCAGTCGGTTTGCCGTAATGTTGAATATTGGGTGAGGAGTCGCTATTTGACAGGTTCCGCGCTGTATGGGAGCGCATGATAGCGAATGGCCATAGCGACCAGCTCCCACCATATGCATTAACAAATCACGCTCCAAAAATTCTCGCGTTGTAAAATGCATGTTTAAACCCCAGAGCGCTGGCGGCGATGGGTTAAAAGTCGTTTTTTAACCCCCAAACTACCATATTTTTGAAAACCAAAAAAAACAAGTTTTTAAAATAATTTAGTAATATGAATACATTAATATCAGACCTATAATATCAATTCTGTACATTTTTTTTTTTTACCTTAAAAAAATTATTTAAAATGGCAGAAGTGGTCACAGAATTTTTCACATTTAAAAAAAAAAAAAAAAAAAATAACAATTAATTATGAATATTTAAAGATTGTTCCATTGAAATGCATTGGAGAGCGCCAGGTAGCGAGAGGTCATACCTGTCGCTGTTCAAGGACGCTGGCGCTGTGGGCTGAGGCTGGAATAATGATGAATGATTCGCTATATGGCGCTATCTCAGGATTGGCTTGATAAATGTGTGATTGTGGTGGGGAGCCGGCGTTCTCGTGGCGGGGCCCGTCATTACCGGCCGCTCACCAGTCGCTACCTGTCGCTATCCCTTGTTAAATAAGGGCCTGAGTGAATGACATTGGCCTACCTGTAATCAGAGCTGCCATCAGGGCAATAGAGGCAGGGCTTCTGTATGGGACCCAATTGGTCAGGAGGAGCCCTGATGGCAGTCATGTGACTTCTCACCCACCCCATGCTTTTAGGGAATCTCCTATGTACTGCAGCCTGATCAGCCTCTGCTCTCACTCCTGAGCCTCTGCTGAAACCATTTTGGCAGACATCTTTCTTATTGGCATCAGTGTCAGACACACACTGTCCTAGCTCTGATTTTAATATCTATGGACATTAATGGAAATCCATGACGGAATAAGAAGGGATCCTGGGGGAGGGCCCTGAGGTTGTACATTATGGGGCCCAACATGTTCTAATAGTTGCCCTTATACAGTTTTGTCTCCTCTACTGTTAGAAGAGAAAGTAAAATAGACGAGCCGCGATTTATCATTTACTGATTTCTTAACTGAATCCTGGATTTCCAGTAGACCAGAATTCTTCTCCGAATTAGGCAGACAGAAATATTACTCATAATATGATTTGCTTGCAACAGCTGAACAAAAGCTTTTTGTTCCTGCTATAAACGTAGGGCACGTATAGGAATGACGGCACAGGCTGTGACACGCCATAGCCGGCCCTTTAATATATGCTATGATCTAAGGAGCTCATTGTCCACCGCAGAGGACAAAGCCTTATAATGGACACAGCTCAGCCACAACTTCCCCGAAAACCCACCGATAAAAATCAGCGGGGTCGCAGCATTTCAACCAGATCACTTAATTGCTGGTTATAATTTGTGCTTTTATAGCAGGTAGTAAACCGTTAGGTCAGTGCGCAATGCAAACGCTTTCACTCTGCCCTTTACCGTAGAGTGTGATCAGCATTTACAAGCCATGAACTAGACCGAGCCCCTATTAATATTGAAATATTCTTTCTTATCATATGCCAACGGTTAACCCAGAATCATTAGCATGGAACAATGGGCTAACTCTTGCTGTGCTGGCAAAAAGTGAGAATGACAGCAAGTAAAGCGCAGTAACCCATAGTGACCGTTCAGCCTCCATCTTATATGGCCCTGGCTAGTGGCTATGGGTTAATGCCCACGCTGCATCATAATTGCTCTTGTACTGCCTTATTGAATAAGCCTGTCTATAGCTTTTGGGTTATGGATTGCTTCTATAAAGCTGACTAGAGACTTAATGGCGGAAGGGGGGGGTTGCAGTCGCATAGTCATTTGTTCAGATTGCTTAAACCTAAAGGAAATGTTGGCGCGTGCAGTACATATTTTAAGGTTGCGGGTTCTGGACTTATAGGTGAAGGATGGAGTAGTCTTCACACTAATCACTATTTCCAGAACCTGAAACCTTTACGTATCTGATACCTTTGCCAAAGTCCACCACCACTTCATCACACTCATCTCTATGTTCAGAACCCAGAACCCTAAAATATCTGGTTGCTATGTCAAAGTCCACCACTACTTTATCACACTCATCTCTATGCTCAGAACCCAGAACCCTAAAATATCTGGTACCTGTGCCGAAGTCCACCACTATTTTATCACACTCATCTCTATGTTCAGAACCCTAAAATAACTGGTACCTATGTCAAAGTCCACCATTACTTCATCACACTCATCTCTATGTTCAGAATCCGGAACCATAAAATATCTGATACCTTTGTCAAAGTCCACCACTACTTCATCACACTTATCTCTATGCTCAGAACTCAGAACCCTAAAATATCTGGTAGCTATGCCAAAGTCCACCACTATTTCATCACACTCATCTCTATGTTCAGAACCCTAAAATATCTGGTACCTATGTCAAAGTCCACCACTACTTCATCACACTCTTCTCTAGCTTCAGAACCCAGAACCCTAAAATACCTGGTATCTATGCCAAAGTCCACCAATACTTCATCACACTCATCTCTATGTTCAGAACCCGGAACCCTAAAATATCTGGTGCCTATGTTAAAGTCCACCACTACTTCATCATACTCATCTCTATGTTCAGAACCCGGAACCCTAAAATATCTGATAGCTTTGACAAAGCCCACCACATCTTCCTCACACTCATCTCTATGTTCAGAACCCAGAACCCTAAAATATCTGGTAGCTATGCCAAAGTCCACCGCTACTTCTCTATGTCCATAACCCAAAACCCTAAAATATCTGATACCTTTGCAAAAGTCCACCACTACTTCATCACACTCATCTCTATGTTCAGAACCCGGGACCCTAAAATATCTGATACCTATACCAAAGTCCACCACTACTTCATCACACTCATCTCTATGTCCATAACCCAAAACCCTAAAATATCTGATACCTTTGCAAAAGTCCACCACTACTTCATCGCACTCATCTCTATGTTCAGAACCCAGAACCCTAAAATATCTGGTATCTATGTCAAAGTCCACCACTACTTCATTACACTCTTCTCTATGTTCAGAGCCCAGAACCCAAAAATACCTGGTATGTATGTCAAAGTCCACCACTACTTCATCACACTCTTCTCTATGTTCAGAGCCCAGAACCCAAAAATACCTGGTATGTATGTCAAAGTATACCACTACTTCATCACACTCATATCTATGTTCAAAACCTGGAACCCTAAAATATCTGATACCTATGCCAAAGTCTACCACTACTTCATCCCACTCATCTCTATGTTCAGAATCCAGAACCCTAAAATATCTGGTACCTATGCCAAAGTCTACCACTACTTCATCCCACTCATCCCTATGTTCAGAATCCAGAACTCTAAAATATCTGGTACCTATGACAAAGTCTACCACTACTTCATCATACTCATATCTATGTTCAAAACCTGGAACCCTAAAATATCTGGTACCTATGACAAAGTCCACCACTACTTCATCACACTCATCTCTATGTTCAGAACCCGAAACCCTAAAATATCTGGTACCTGTGCCGAAGTCCACCACTATTTTATCACACTCATCTCTATGTTCAGAACCCTAAAATAACTGGTACCTGTGTCAAAGTCCACCACTACTTCATCATACTCATCTCTATGTTCAGAATCCAGAACCCTAAAAAATCTGGTACCTATGACAAAGTCCACCACTACTTCATCACACTCATCTCTATGTCCATAACCCGAACCCCTAAAATATCTGATACCTTTGCCAAAGTCCACCACTACTTCATCACACTCATCTCTATGTTTAGAGAGACCTCCTCTTCTGTCTGCAGCCTGCCCTGAAGTAATGGGAGTAGAGGCTTCAAAAGGACCCCTCTTGGATCCCCTGCAGTATGGAGCCCCAGATTTGCTTACCTCGTCCTGGGATACAATGGTGCCTTGCCCACTACCCTCTGCATTTTCTCAGGTACAGGACCAATTGACACCCCCCTCCTACCCCACATTTTTTCTGCCCCCACACATTTATGCTCCACCTCTGTTGGTATCCAGCCTCCATCCCTGGTGGAATTTACTTCCAAGCCAATGCATACTGGTGTCTATGGGGATGGCCTGTCCTCCTCATTCAACACTCTCCATCTGTCAACCCAGGGAATCCTTTCTCTTCTTTTGCCATTTTCTGTCCTCCCCGCCATCCTAGATACCCCCCTTTTTACCCAGCATCAGCATCAGCTCCTCTCTTTACCACGGTTCATTTTTTTCAGCTATAAACCAGGCTGTCCATCCGGCCATGGCCCCCCTGTTTGTCTTCATAGGTTCAGCCTTAAGCTATTGTAGCTGGTTTGCCGGGTGACGCCAACACAGCTGCAGCTAGGATGGCGGCTTCTGGAATGTCACAAGGGCTGGTAATCTGCAACCTTTACAGAAATCACAAACAGAGGATGAAGCAGCAGCGGCCGTGTCACAAGCTTCTGAGACATCGGCTTACTCTGGCCTTGTCCCACCAATGAACGAGCTTTCAGGTGGTGGAACCATTCAACCCATACTCCTAATGCCTTTAATATTGCTTCTTTAAACACACAACCGGAGAGGGGGAGAATGGGGGTTCAGGGAATTTTTTAGTACTGGAGAGCGTTGATAGTTTTGGTCCTAGGGGTGAACGTAGGACCAAGTGTCGTTTGGGTTCCCTATGCAGCAGAGTATTTGCTTTCAGCTTGCTCCCCAGTGGAATCGGCAGTGGGACAAGGAGGATCACGAAACAGACTGGTACCAATTTCTGACATGGCCAAGGGTCACTCTTACATCTGCTATGAAGGCCCTCTGGACACTTTCTTAATGCCCGAGATGAGTGAGAAGGTTTTGAAAAGTGACAAATGGGAGAAGTACGAGGAACACAAGAAAGAGGAGGCTAAGGATAGGAGAAGGTACTGCTTCAAATGTCTGGAAATTGGCTCCAAGTGTTCACCAATATGGGGAGTGTTATTGATTAAATAAATCTGGAATTTGCGCTCTTAACCTTTTTTACTTACTGGTTGTGGTACAATGAATAGTTCCAGAATAGGATGGTGGTTAGGCCCAAGCTGAATTGGGGACACCGGGACATAGAAATATGTTTAAGGGTTATGAACACATAAGTGGTATATGGGAGCAATTCGCGTCAGGTGCCCTTTTACACCGGCAAGTGCAGGGGGCATCTGGGGGGAAAAAAGGGGGTTTTCTGAGCCACCCTTTAGGTGGTTTGATTGTTTCACTTTTGGGGGTTGTTCCTAAATAAGAGCTTGGAAACTTTCGTCTTATTCACGACTTTCCAAGACTGAAGGGTAGTTCAGTTAATGATGGGATTGATAAGGAGCTTGCATCAGTTTTTTTATGCATCATTTGATTTGGCATTACATTTGGTTAAGGAGGCAGGACTTGGATAGTGATACAGCTTTTCAGCTCCTTCCATTTTATCCAGAGAGCTTGCATCTATTAGGGTGTTTTTTCAGTAGCAGTTTCTTCATTGGTGGGTGCTTCCACCAGGGGATGTTGAAATTTCTGCTCCTACTTTGAGGCCTTCTGTTGGGGAATATTCAAGGAGTAAACAAATGTAAACCACGATTACATTTGTAGGAGTGGCAATAGTCTCAGACGAGCGCCTTTGCTGGTTGCCTTATGACAACATTTTAGGCTTGATCGAGTGTTTGTAGGAGCTTTGGGGGTCCAAGAAGGTGACACTCAAGTGGCTACAGCAGCTGTTGGGCAGGCTTAATTTTGCTTGCAGGGTTCTTTCGATAGGGCACATTTTTTGGAGGCTGTGGCAACCTTTAGAGGCTGTGGGGTGTGGGAGCCTCATAATTTTGTTAGAGTTTCAAGAGAGATGAAAGGAGACCTGTTGGCTATATAGCTGCAATTTCTTATTGGCAAATATCTAGAGTTTTCAGAACTTTTTCCTCTATTAGTGTTACCTTGCTGGGAAGAATAGTGCTATCCTGTTTGGAGGGTAATATTTTATTTAGGGCCAGCGCCTGTCCCCAGGGGTTATGTAACAAATTGCTGATGCAACGCTTCCAGCCAGTGGCTTCTGGTGCAGAGGCAATGGCGTCATGGATTTCAGAATAGTTATAGACAGACAATCACCTGAAAGGCATATGGTGTTATTTACAGAGATAATTGGCTCCTGCAACATAGTCCTGTATGAGAGTTTGGCAGCATTGGTTGGGGTTGGAGGAAAAGGTGGGGAACATGCTACAGAGCAGATTTGACATAAGTTGCTTCTGTAGTTCGTAGATGGACTCTTGGAGATTGTTGAGCTAGCTGCAGAGAATTATTAGAAATTAGTGGCTATAGCATTTCAGAGTGGAAAGTCTTTGGGGTGGAGAGCAAACTTTCGGGGTGGAAAGTCCTTTTCAGGGATCACCATATGATTGGCCAGAGATGGCCTGTCACATGGGACTTAAGAAAACGAATACAGTAGCTCACTGTTCTTCAGCATTTGAGGCTCGGTTATTTAGAGATGCATTTCCTTAGCATTTTACAGGGTGTTACATATTTTGGAACTGGTAAGTCAAAGTGTGATGCAGCCTTGGGGCCTTTCAGACAATGATGTTTTAGTTGGCGGAGGGGAGGTGACAATAACTATTAAATTTTCGAAGACAGACATAGAGGGGCATGATGCCGTAAGTTTATGGTTTGGGTTGGCTGGATGGCACAACTTTAGTTCATTGTGTTTTTTTCCCAGAAGTAATCTGGGACTCCTTTTTTTCGATTGGGGGCTGACACTGAAAAAAAATTAAAAAACATATCTAAAGCAATCAGTGGCAATTGATGCAAAAAAAGCTTTTGACAAAGTATTACTGGACTAAGCCCCATATGTATAAGAAAAATCATGGCACTTTAATGCCATATCAGCATCAATGGCTTACTGACAAATACTATACAACTACAAAAAGGGACCAGACAAGGCTGCTCACTTTACTCAGCCTTACTTAACCTACAACTAGAGGCATTTATTCCAGAAATCAACCAAGAATCAAAGACTAAAGGAAATAACATGGGCCAAAACATCTTTAGCTTCTGCAGACAACATACTCCGAATTTTAGAAAATCCTAAAAAAAAATCACTGCAATGATGCCTAGATATTAAAACAATCAATACTACTCACATTTTAAGATAAACACACAAATGCCAGAAATAATAAACTCAAATATGTGAGTTTATATGAGTGTAAGAACTAGGCCAGATGACTACATTTGCAATGGGAAATGAATACACAAAATATATTGGGATTAAGGTCCCAAGCAACCTTTACGAACTCAACTACCGTATTTTTCGCCCTATAAGACGCGCCTGCACAAAAAAAGACGCATTTGGGGATTTGGGGGAGGAAAATAAGAAAAACTGAACCAAATGGTGTGCTAAAATACCCCCCATCACCCCTTTACCGACAACTTACATGCAGTGAGTGGCATCCCACATTACAGGTAGAGAGCGGTGTCCCACATTAAAGGCAGTGAGGTGCATCCCAAATACAGGCAGTGTGGGGCATCCCAAATACAGTCAATGTATGGGGCATCCCAAATACAGTCAATGTGTGTGGCATCCCAAATACAGGCACTGTGTGTGGCATCCCAAATACAGGCAATGTGTGTGGCATCCCAAATACAGTCAATGTGTGTGGCATCCCAAATACAGGCAATGTGTGTGGCATCCCAAATACAGGCAATGTGTGTGGCCTCCCAAATACAGGCAATGTGTGGGGCATCCCCAATATAGGCAGTGTGAGGCAATTATAGTTACATATCTGGGGCTCCCACAATGTTGGTCTGCGCTTCTGCAATAGCCAGTCTTCTGCCGAAATACACATAGACAAACACACATATGCACATATCTTACTAGCGATGGCCAGCGCACCTTTGCTAATCTCCAAGCCGCCGTGATCAGCAGTCGCCAAAGGTGGCTCGGAGATCAGCAGCGGCACTGAAGGCATGGCGGGCAGTGGGCAATGACTGGTAAGATATGTGTATGTGTGTTTCTTTGTCAATGTCTATTTCAGCAGAAGACTGGCTGCTGCAGGAGCCAGGACAGCATCGTGGAAGCATAGGGAATGTATGTATTTGTAGGATGGGAGATGCAGGGAGATCCCCCCCCCCCCTATTATGGGGGGGGGGGAAGTGTGTGAAAAATGCAGTATATACCACTGCTTCATTTCCTCAGGGTGGCTATAAAAAATGGAATAAGCTTCACTTTAATTTTATAGGAAGAATCTCACTAATTAAAATGGATTTCCTACCCAGGATTATTTTTCTTTTTCAGTCGCTTCCAATATTTATCCCCGAAAAATTCTCACTACATAAAACTTTATATGGAGAGGGGAAAAGCACAAGATAAACAATAACTATGTAAGTAGACCAATAGAGATGGGAGACTTAAGGGCACCTGACTACAGATTATACCACCAATCATCACATCTACAATAATATTTAGGTGTAATCATAAGCACTAAAATGGTGATTGGGCAAAACTAGAACTAGATCCAGGAGAGAAGAATAAACCTGCACAGCGTGAGCTAGATCCCATATATCAAAGCTGGATGCTGGCTAAAGCGGACCTAAACACCCAAAATTCAGGCGAACATACATGTATGAGGAACGGGCCTACCAGCTCAGACCCAAAGATCCACCCATTTAGCCGCTCAACAGAACCATCAAAATAGTTACATTTTATCAAAAAGCTTTATTCAATGCTGGCCTAAACATATTTTAAAAACAATTAAAAACATGACAGATGGGAGCCAGCCACACTCTGAGGAAGTGGCAGATCGCAGTCACCACACAACGCGTCAGTGGTGGTGGCATGCTGGACTCTGGAGTGGGACCTGATTATTGATCATGTGGTAATGTAGATTGATCTTTGTTATTGCTAATATGTATCAGGGATTTTGATTCTAATTGGCGGCCATTGTGGCAGGAGTACACTATATATGCCCTGGAGCTTCATTCTTCTTTAGCACTTGCACCTTTAGCACTTGCACTTTCTATGCACTTAGCACTTTACTTCTTATAGATTATCATTGAGCATTGAGACTCATCTGACTCTCTTGTCGTATATATATTTCTGAAACATACACCTCTCTCTGGTTTTGTATGCACTATAAATAATCACTTGCACAGCTCTTATGAAACTCCCGGGCATAAATAGATTTGGATATTTATTTTGTGGGCTATAGCATAGCCCTAATCCAATATTTAATTGTTTAAACATCTAATTGTCTACATATCATTATCTGTATAATTGATTAGTCCAGAACACTTCAATTCCAGCAATTATGTTTTTAATTGTTTTTAAAATATGTTTAGGCCAGCATTGAATAAAGCTTTTTGATAAAATTTAACTATTTTGATGGTTCTGTTGAGCGGCTAAATGGGTGGATCTTTGGGTCGGAGCTGGTAGGCCCGTTCCTCATACATAGAACTAGATCCAGGTATGATCGTTGAGGCTTTGTTATGGAACTTACTTTTGGACGTATTTACCAGAAGTATAACCTATCCATTTACTGTACCAAAACTCGAAACCCTCGTTTTTAGGGACCGAAAAATCTACCTCCCTGCCAGCTTAGTTGATCAAGCTAAAAAAGAGGAATTTATTACGGGAATTAGGGACCATAGGACACATATTCAAGAAAATATATAAGAATATATAATATCTGGGATACAGAGACTGGATTTCGAAGACCTTTCCTTGAAATCTGACAGAAAAGAACCCAAATGGATCTGGCACCCATCACGTCTGGTGGAAATGTAAATTTATAAGGGATCTATGTCAAGCAATTGCCAACTTTATTAGAACCAAGGCAAACGGTAAAAGATCCTGAATTACTTTACATCTGCAGGAACACGACTAATAAGTTTCACATTTTAATTAAATACTATTATGGTGAGCTCAAAATAATTATAGCCAAAGGCTAGCGAATGACGCAGCCTCCCCTTCCCCGCCACACACTTATTCAGTAGCTGGAAAACTATAAAGAAAAATGTATTGGAGATAAGAGTGGGCCCCAACTAAAGCAAGTTCTTATAATGAAGGGGTGGCAGCCGCTCAGACCATTTTATAACTAACCTGGGAGGTGCACGTTAGCAGGGCAATTAGAATACAAAAGTCTTAAAGGAGCCACAGCACTTAACCTTGTTAGCTGGCAGACCAACCTAAAATCTGTCTCTAAATCTGGTTATAAACAGAGGACTCGGTCACACACATCTGCAGAAGTATGCTTAAGCTGCACCACCAAGCGCCAAGGTGCCCCTGTGGGGTGCAGTCCTAACTAATCTCTGAGAGCCCCATTTGGGACATACAATGCAATAGATAAATTGGGAGCAGGCTTACCTGAAGTTGCCCTAAAACCTCGAGTGCTGCCCATGGGGTGGAAGGGTCGAAGACCTTGCAGTACAGCCTAGACCCCACAAGTTCTTATAATGAACAACTTCTCTGTTTCAAGGAAGCCCTAGGTAAAAGATGAAACTCTAACTCAATATTGGTAGGGGTAAGAGGAGTCTAGAAGAACAGAGACAGAGATGGAGGTTAGGAAGAAAGAAAAACAAAAATGGATACATATATACAAGGTTGTTAATTCAAAATTCAGATGTTAAACAACCTCTGTAACTTGCACGACCATGCTCAGAAAAAGAGAGGGGAAAAAAAGCTGGAGCCCGCCACCCAGTCATCTGAGAGAGGCTACAACGAACAAACGTTCATAACCTAAATCGCCGTAGGGACCTTCTCTGAAGTCGTAAAGGCCCAGAGTTTAAAAGATGGGAATTGGGAACTATTATACCTGTAAGAAGATGAAGCAGCATTTTAAAAGCATCAAGCAGGTGAACATTCTATGGGAAATCCATGCGCTTCGGAGGAGGAGGCCACACTTACACTTCATTAAGCACTTTCTGACACGAGATCAGGATGCCTTATATAATACAATAATAATAATAATAATAATAATAATAAATAATAGTAATATATAATAGTAATATATAATATACATGAGTGGCTAAGACAGAGGAGATATTTATCCCTTACCTGAAAATAAAATCTGCAGTTGCATGTACAAAAATCCCTGCAGCACATTCACAGAAATAGGATCTTCATGATGTAAATTCTCCTAAAGCAAGATGTACTAAAACTTGACGGCTTTGGATCGTGTCGCAGCATTTTCTCTAAGAAGCCCTACACAGAGTACATCTCTACCTGCCGGTGTCGTACCCCAGAAATGCCCCAGAATGCCTCCTGACAGGTCCTATATATACAAAATGGACATCTGGAGTGCTGGATGCATCTTCTTTGAAATCTGCAGCCTATGTCCTCTCTTTCCCGGCTGGACCACATCTCCAGGACTTACAATGTCCTTGGCACACCATCTGCAATAGTGTTCAGAAAGTTTATACAAGCCTGGGGGATTGGCTGGCAGCTACCGAGCCTGTTTCCAGAAAACTCTACCCTCCTGTGCGCCATGTTGGAATACGATCCAGACAAGCACTTCAGCACTTCTACTTTGCTGAATCCGAAATGTTGGAGAAACACACCCTGCACCGCAATTTTGGAATGGTGGAAAAGTCCAATCCTAATTATCTGATGCAGCTGGCTAGCCAGGGAAGAAGGCTGGCCTTAAAAACCATCCCAACCATTCCCATCCACTATTCGGGCCCTACTTTTCCAGGGAGCTTACAAAGCTTAATGTACCAGCCATGACCAAGCCAGTATCCTTTCAAACAATGAAGTTTTAGTCTGTGTTCCTGACCCCTGAAAACAGTGGCAAATTACCCATCATCCCAAGCATCATAAACCCCAAGCTCCACAACCACCAGTACGGGAAGCCGCAAGTCAAGCCTTACCACCTACCTTAAAAATTTAACAGTGTGCAGTCCACCTTCACCAACAAAACCAGTATGGGCTTCAGCTATGGGGCTGGTAGACCAGGGCATGGAGGCTGAGCATCCCCCCCGGCTCTAAAGGCTACCAGGCTTCATAGCCCACATGGGCCGCTGGCTCTTCTGCACCCCCTGACTTTGGGGATGCAGGTAATGGGACAGGGGGTTATGGCAAGTGACTTGCCAGCTCCTCCTGCCCTGTTAACTGGTGATTATTTAAATACTGTTGTGTAAAAAAAAGTATTGGATCTTGTATCAAAGGTGAAATGGTGAAGATCGGCAGATGGCAGTCCCAGTGTTTCAGGTTGTATATGGTTGACGTATGTGTTCTCTCGGGCCGTTCTCAGTACGGGGTCCGCAATTTTGAATGAGCACATCCTATTGGCTGGGCCGGACACACCTCCCGGACGTTTCCTTCTCCTGAGCTAAGGTATTTAAACTTTTCTTTTCCGCCAGGCTGCCAGCCTCGTTAAAGTTGCTATTAGCAACGAAACGCGTCGGCGGCAGCAGGCGGTATATCATATTTTATTGGATCTGGCCAGGTCTAAATGTTATGAGGAGTCGGTGAGAGCCGTCCATTGTACTTTTAAGAACGTTTTGCTCTGTGCATATGTGAGTGTGTTTCTTTAGCATTAAACAGTCTATGTCTTAAGGAATTACACTAGATTGTGTTTTCTTTGCTTCACTTTCCATGCACTTCCGATTTCCATTGAGCCATTGAGGTCTGTTTAAAAGAGACTACTTGATTGAGAACTACAGACTAGGATTATTTAAAGCTGTATTGGCTGAATGTATTCAACCTTCATTGAGCCACTGATGTCTGCTTAAAAGGAGTGACCGGAATGTGAATTGCATATTGGAATCAAATAAGGCCCTGCTGATTACATGGATCTGGTAAGAAGATTCACACTGTGGTGAAGGATTGGGATTAGTACTGTGGCTAGGCGTTTCTACACTTCTTGGGATACCTTTCAAATATACCCTGCAGTGTTTGGTGCATGTTCTCTGGGACATTTTAAGAACTTTTTAAAACTAAGGGAGCTCTGTGTTGATATCTGAACATACAATTGAACTCTGTGGATGGAGGAGTTTCCTACACGTTGAGCACCCATCATTTCATGTTGTTGGTTAAATATCTGTGAGCGCGGTATTTGCTTTGTATTAGGTTGTATATCCAGCCACAATGGACAAGGGGGGTTCAGAAAGTATGTAAGACTTTCAGAGCCTATGTTGGACTGACTTTTTTCCTGTAGTTCAGGAAAGGGCCATGCAGAAGGGTTATCTAGCTATTTTGGTGATATTTTGGAGTTATGGCGGTTGGGGGCCAATGAGGTTTCCTGTGGATGGCAGTGTTTCTCTGTGCAAGCTTTGAGGGGGCAGTACAGAAACTTGGGGTGAAGTCATAAGATCCAGAAATGATGCTCAAGGAGGTAGGCCACAGGGCACATAGTTGGGTAGCACTAGGAAGACGGTAAGTCCATTTAAACCTGTGAGCCAGGAGGATAGCGGGGGTCAATTCGACCTCCGGGCTGGTTCTCCATCAGAAGTCGGGAGAGAAGATCAGGAAGATGTGATGCCCCACAAGGCTTGGCAGAAGAAAACCATAAAGAGTTAATGTTGTAGTATGTGTTTTGCTGCTGCAGCCGATATTTCAATATATCTACTCAATTTGGAAGTTATGACTGGTGTCTTTCCTTGGGGAAAGGGGAGGAAAGGGAAGTCGTAAAGGCCCAGAATTAGAACAATGGGAACTATTATGCATGTAAGAAGATGCACATGCGCCATTGGGTTCTTGGAACGAGATGAGTATCTGGCAAACCTGGGGGTTGCCACACTACAGTGCATCGCAAATCAAAATGCCCTAGGTAGAATATTAAACTGGGGGGTTAAGAAACTGGGTTTTGGTCAATGACAACAACGTTTAAGAAATACAGTCGTGGTGTCCTCCTCCCCAAGGCTACCAGCCGGCATGCCTGGCATAAGAGGCTGAGATTCCCAGATCTCCCTGTGGCCAGTCCACCCCTAGGTACCAAAGAGGTGTGAATATAGCCTTTTTGTTTTGGTATATTTATCTGTGACTTTTGGGATTTTGATCACATACATTTTATTATTTTCTTTGAATGAGGTTATGTCAGTATATCAATTCATTTTAACTTAGTTTGATGCCAATTGATGGGGTATTAATTGAATTACAGTTTAGATCTTTTCAATATGATTTGGGGCCTTATTTATCAAGCAATAGCGACAGATAGCGACAGATAGCGACTGGGGAGGCGGCCAGTAAAGCCAGGTACCGCAACTAGAACGCCGGCTCCCCTCCACAATCACACATTTATCAAGCCGATACTGCTTAGCGACTGAGATAGCGCCACCTAGCAACTCATTCATCATTATTCCAGCCTCATCCCACAGCGCCAGCGAACATCCTTGAACAGCGACAGGTATGACCTCTCGCTACTTGGCGCTCTCCAATGCATTTCGATGGCAGAATGTATTTTAATTAATAATTATTTTTTAATGAATTTTTTTTTTTTTAAATTTGCAAAAAAAAATCTGTGAACACTTCTTCCTTTGAAAATGTATTTTTTGGGGATTTTTAATTTTTTTTCTTTTTTTGGCAGAATTGATATTACAGGTCTGATTTTAAACTATTCAGGTTTGAATATTATTTCAAAATCATTCCATTTTTTTTTGGGTGGTTAGGGGGTTAAAAAACTACTTTTAACACATCGCCTACTGCGCTCTGGGATTTAAACATGCATTTCACAGCGCTAGGAATTTTTAAGGCTGATTTTTTAATGAATATGGTGGGTGCCAGTCGCTATCATGCGCTCCCATACAACAGCGAACCTGTCAAATAGCGACTCAGCATCTTGTATTCAACATTACGGCACACCGTCTGAGTCGCTATCATCCACCGAACAATGGCCAAGCACAGCGACTACTAGCGGTCGCCGTCAAAATACCGCTACAGTTGCTCAACAGTCGCTATCTGTCGCTATCTGTCGCTATCAATGAATCAGCCTCCCCGTTTACTTTTATAACACAGATCTTCTATGTCGGATTTCTATATATTTATTTATGGGGGCGAATTGTGATGATTTTGGTGATTATATTATACACATAATATATTTAAAGGGACAATGCATGTATCTCTTAGCTGTGATTTAATCCCCCTGAACAAAAGACTTGAGGGTTGGGCTTGCTAGATTTTGGTCCTCTTTCAAGGGTAAACTAGGCAGGTAAATATTAGGTCATGCTGTTGCATTATTTATCCCTTTATTGGCCAAGCCATACATGCAGTAAATACAACTCAAGTATAAATTGTTGCCGGCTGGTGCGGTACACATAGCTGCGGGCTGTACACGGGAGCCTAGCTGAGATCCTATAGAATGACATCACTCAATTGTGTCCATCAGTCGTTTGCCTAAAGCATATGTAGAAAGAGAAATTTACCCCCTGCTTGCAGAATGAAAACTTTCCCGCCTGGCAACATCAATCCACTTCCATTTAAGTCATAAATATATATCTACGACAACTTTATTTCCTATGAGACGTCAATCCGTACATGCCTTGACCCACATGCATGAGCACTCTGATAGAATATGTGTAAAAACAGCACTAGCAATAAAACAAGCAGAATTACCGTATTTTCGCACTATAAGACGCATAAGATGGAGGAAAATGCTCATGCGTTTTATAGGGGAAGGTGAATCCCGCCAATTCCCGACCGCCACTTGGGATTGGGGGGTTTTGCCACACTACCCTGTTATCGGGGTATTCTGCATACTGTCTATTATATGAGGAGGGGGAGCCCCATGTGCTCCATGTATGAACACAATATATAAGGGGAAAAACTAAAGCAATAGCTACCAATAAAAAATAAGCAGAAGTTTGTGTTTTAGACAAATTCACAGCCATCAAATTATTTTCTTTTGATTCATCACTGCAATAGCTATAGGTGGATCACACACATAAACGCTCTAATACAAAGGGAAAAAAACTAAAAGCATTTGCCACCAATATATGAATAAAGGGGGGTGGGAGCAGTTCAATCACTTTATACAAAATTATTATTATTATTCAGGGCCTGGGAACTAATTTACCGCCCAGTTTAACCCTCTCATCAACTAAATATCAAGCAACAAACATGTCTAGCTATGTGGAAAGACAGCGATTTGGTTGCATATATCTGCAGATACATGTGGAAGCCACACTGCCCCGGCAAGGCACTCTGTGTTTAGTGTGGTCCCTACTCTTAATTTTGAGTCTCCAACATTGGGACATGCAATGCAGACAAATTCTGGGCGGTTAAACTGGGCGGTAAATTAGTTCCCAGGCCCTGAATAATAATAATAATTTTGTATAAATAATAGTGATTGAGCTGCTCCCACCCCCCTATATTCATTTGCCACCAATAAGTAACACATAGGTGCTGTGATGGAAATAAAATAAGCAGAAGTATTTATATTAGCCAAATTACAAATTACATATATAGCCATCACTATATTTCCTGTAAGACACATGTGTCAAACCCAAGGCTCGGGGGGCTGGATGCGCCCATCAAAGAGGCTGATTCATCATTAGCGGCAGGTAGCGACAGATGAGCGTCTGTAGCAGGCATTTTCAGAGCGGCCGCTAGTAGTCGCAGTGCTCGGCCGTGGGTCGCTACTTTATAGCGACTCAGTCGCTGTTCAGTAATTGTTGTATACATTGTGAGGAGTCGCTATTTGACCAGTACAGCGCTGTATGGGAGCGCATGTTAGCGACTGCTCATAGCGACCGACTCACACCATATTCAGCGAAAAAACAGCCTCACAAATCTCTGGCGCTGAAAAATGCTTGTTTGAAGCCCAGAGCGCAGGAGGCTGTGTGTTTAAAGTCTGTTTTTCAGCATCTATCCACTAGTAACAAAGCGAAAACATATGGAATTACATTGTAGCAACATTGTAACATGAACACTTTAATGGCAGACCTGTAATGTCATTTCTGAGGAAATATATAAAAAATTAAAAAAATAAGAAAAAACTGCTTTTTCAATGCCAGAAGAGGTCAAAGAATTATTTGTGATTTTTTTGAAAAAAAAAAACCCTGTTTAAAGAGAAGAAAAGGTTCGTCCATTGAAATGTATGAGACAGCGCCAGGTAGCGAGAGGTCATACCTGGCGCTGTGCAAGGCTGAACGCTGGCACTGTTCACTGAGGCTGTGAAAATGATGAATCAGACGCTACATGGTGCTATCCCAGTCGCTAAACAGATTCTGCTTGATAAATGTGTAATTGCGTGCCGTGTCCGGCATTCACCAGTTGCTACCTGTCGCTACCTGTCATTAACCAGGCGCTACCTGACGCTATCCCTTCTTAAATAAGGGCCAAAGCCTTTTTATGTAGCCCTCTGACAGTTACTAGATGGCGGCGGCGCCCCTTCTTGCTGGCCTGGCCTGGTGCTGCTGATACTGGCAGCACATCTCTGCGCCTGTGAGTGGCTCCGCCAATGAGGTAAACTGCACGCCATTGCAGAACGCAGTACCTCTAATACTGCCCCCGACCTGGTGTCTATAATAGCAGCTGTCATGCACATCTTTAACGTTCTGGGGGTAGTGTCTACAACTCCTCTGTTTCTCTGTGCAACCAGCTCTCACCATACAACCCACCCAAATAACTGCTACGGCAGAGGGTGCTAAAGCTTCTGCAGGGGGTTAGTGATGCTGTTGTTAGTTTGGGTGGAAAAAAAGGATTACATTTTTCATTTCATCAAAATATTTCAGTGTCTGTGTCTGTCCCGGGCATAATAATTCAGAGCATGCATCTGGGCAACATTATCCTTCATCTGCATCCCATCTAGGCAAAATGACGGCATCTGTCCTGGGCAAAATAATTCAGCGTCTGCATCTGTTCAGGGCAAAATAATTCTGCGTCTGCATCTGTTCAGGGCAAAATAATTCTGCGTCTGCATCTGTTCAGGGCAAAATAATTCAGAGCATGCATCTGGGCAACATTATCCTTCATCTGCATCCCGCCTAGGCAAAATGACTGCATCTGTCCTGGGCAAAATAATTCTGTGTCTGCATCTGTTCAGGGCAAAATAATTCAGAGCATGCATCTGGGCAACATTATCCTTCATCTGCATCCCACCTAGTCAAAATAACTGCATCTGTCCTGGGCAAAATAATTCTGCATCTGCATCTGTTCAGGGCTAAATAATTCTGCGACTGAATCTGTCCAGGGCAAAATAATTCAGCATCTGTTCTGAGCATAATAATTCAAAACATGCATCTGGGCAATGTTATCCTTCATCTGCATCCCACCTAGGCAAAATGACTGCATCTGTCCTGGGCAAAATAATTCTGCGTCTGCATCTGTTCAGGGCAAAATAATTCTGCGTCTGCATCTGTTCAGGGCAAAATAATTCAGAGCATGCATCTGGGCAACATTATCTTTCATCTGCATCCCACCTAGGCAAAATGACTGCATCTGTCCTGGGCAAAATAATTCAGAGCATGCATCTGGGCAACATTATCCTTCATCTGCATCCCACCTAGTCAAAATAACTGCATCTGTCCTGGGCAAAATAATTCTGCATCTGCATCTGTTCAGGACTAAATAATTCTGCGACTGAATCTGTCCAGGGCAAAATAATTCAGTATCTGTCCTGAGCATAATAATTCAAAACATGCATCTGGGCAACGTTATCCTTCATCTGCATCCCACCTAGGCAAAATGACTGCATCTGACCTGGGCAAAATAATTCTGCATCTGCATCTGTTAAGGGCAAAATAAAAATAAAAATATATAAAGCCATGACATTATTTCTTAGGAGATCACTTTATACACCCCTTTGGTTAGTCAACAGCTATAGGTGCATGAACACTCCAATAACAACACTGTATAAAGGGAAAAACAAAGCAATGGTCACCAATAGGAATTTATCACCACAGTGGCAATAAAATAAACTATATATATATATATATATATATATATATATATATATATTCATAAATATATATACTGTGCATACTGAGCCATAACATTTTTTTCGTATAGGTCAGCTGCATGCATAAGCATTCTAATAGGATATTAAGGGGAAGAAACAATGGCCATCAATGAGTAACAATTTAGCACTTATAATAATAAAATAATCAGAGTTTTGTGTTTTAACCTAAGTTATAAGTTATAAATACATATATAGCCATCACATTATTTTTCTTTTCAGACATCACTTTATACATCCCTTGGCTAAGCAACAGCTATAGGTGGGTCGAATGTATGAGCACTCTAATATGATATAAAGGGGAAAAAACAGAAAGTAATGGCCACCAAAAGTAGTGCTGCATTGGCAATATAATAAGCAGAAATGTGTATATTAGACCAAACCACATATATACATATACAGAAATCACATTATTTACTATGAGGCATCACTCCAACAGCTATAGGTGGGTCGCATATATGAGCATTCTAATATAAAAGGAAAATAAGCAATGGTGACCAATAGGTACAAGAATAAAAGAATAAATATAGGTAAAGAATAAATAAATGTAAAAGAATAAATATATATATACAGCCTTCACATTATTTAATGATATGAGCCATCAATCCAATAGCTGTATGCGCACTCTAATAACAAATAAAGGGGAAAAAACAAAAGCAATGGCCACCAATATATACATTAGCAGCACAGTGGCAATAAACTAAGCAGAAGTTTGTATATTAGACTAATTCATATACAGCCATCACATTATTTCCTATGAGACACTACTGCAATAGCTATAGGTAGGCAACATGCACAAGCACTCTATTATAAAGGGAGAAACATAAAAAGTAATGGTGACCAATAAGTAAAAAAAAAATAGTACTGTGATGACAATCAAATAAGAACCATGTATATTAGACGGGGAGGCCGATTCATTAATATCGGCAGGTAGCGACGGTTGAGCGACTGTAGCGGCATTTTCAGAGCGCCCGCTAGTAGTCGCTGTGCTCGGCCGTTGATAGCGACTCAGTCGGTTTGCCGTAATGTTGAATATTGGGTGAGGAGTTGCTATTTGACAGGTTCCGCGCTGTATGGGAGCGCATGATAGCGACTGGCCATAGCGACCGGCTCCCACTATATTCATTAACAAATCACGCTCAAAAAATTCTCACGCTGTGAAATGCATGTTTAAACCCCAGAGCGCTGGCGGCGATGGGTTAAAAGTAGTTTTTTAACCCCCAAACAACCATATTTTTGAAAACCCCAAAAAACACGTTTTAAAAATAATTTAGTAATATGAATACATTAATATCAGACCTGTAATATCAATTCTGCACAATTTTTTTTTTTTTTTTTAACTTAAAAAAATTATTTAAAATGGCAGAAGTGGTCACAGAATTTTTCACATTTAAAAAAAAAAAAAAAACAATTAATAACAATGAATAAGATTGTTCCATTGAACAATCTCGCCAGGTAGCGAGAGGTCATACCTGTCGCTGTTCAAGGTCGGACGCTGGCGCTGTGGGCTGAGGCTGGAATAATGATGAATGAGTCGCTATATGGCGCTATCTCAGTCGCTAAGCAGGATTGGCTTGATAAATGTGTGATTGTGGTGGGGAGCCGGCGTTCTCGTGGCGGGGCCCGTCATTACCGGTCGCTCACCAGTCGCTACCTGTCGCTATTCCTTCATAAATAAGGGCCTAAGTATATTAGACTAATTAATAATTACATATACAGATTTTCACATTATTTCCTTTGAGCCATCAATCCAACAACTATAGGTGGCTCACGTGTATGAGCACTCTAACAAATAAAGGCAAAAAAAGCAAAGCAATGTCCACCAAGATTCGAATTAGCAACACAGTGGCAATGAAATAAGCAGAAGTATGTAAATAAGACTAAATGATAAATACATATACAGCTATTGCATTATGTCATATGAGAGATCACTTTATACATCCCTTGGCTAGGCAACAGATATAGATTGGCTGCAGGCATGAGCATTCTAATATAAAAGGAAAAAAAACATAAAACTATAACCACCAATTAATAATACATTAGCTGTGATGTGAATAAAATAAGCAGAATTATGTATATTAGAATAACCTCCATACTTATAAAGCCATCACATTATTTCTTAGGAGACATCCCTTAGGCTAAGCTTTAGGTGGGCCGCGTGTTTGAGCACTCTAATAATATTTAAAGTGTAAAACAAAAAGCAATGGCCACTACTAAGTAACAAATTAGCACTGCGATGACAATAAAATAAGCAGGTATGTAATTTAGATTATATCTAACATCACTAAATACATTTTTTTTTTAGAATATACCTAAAACATTTATAAAAGACGAGATGGCGATGTATAGTTCATAGGTCAGCGTAAAAGCATTAACATTATGACAATAAATGCAAATCAAACCGGTCCTATCGATACTGTATACAGCACAAACACACAGCTCCTTCCAGAGCACGGCATTGATTTCAGGTCAATATACATCAAACGTGTCCCATCGATACAACATGAAAGTGGCTTACCTATATGAGTATGTCATCCTTATAGGACACCCGTCATACAATATACCTAGGTGGCTCTAAAAACATATGAATGTGTAAAACAACGGAGGAGATCTGAGAGTAGTCTTTCCAGGGCTGGAATAATACAGCCATATATAACTAATTTAAATAAATCCATTAATATCATATACATACTTGTATACAATATTCTGCAGCTACTAGTATATTCTATTCAGCACAAAAGCAACGCAGTATAAGAGCACAGGTTCCAATCCAGTACTACCACTGATACCGACATAATAATGTACAAGCATGACCACAGCCCTTAAAGGATACAGGATACAATATCGGTGCCCGGGCCCTTTAAATGCTTGCATGCATCATGTCATTTGCAGAGACCCCCATCAATACAAGTGCCAGTGATATAACCCTATTCCTTAGAGCAATGCTTCCCACCAGCAAGTAGTAAGCAAATCAAGTGCATGGCCAGTTATAGGCAAAATGTGTCCCGGGGCCTAAAGTTCTGAAATATTATGGCAATAGAACAGTTACATTTGCCCCTGTAGCTATCAAATTTTTATCCCCCCCCCCCCACCAGATCAGATTTCTGAGGCCCACATACATTGTTAATAAAAGCAAGAGGTTCCTTTGGTGATGGGAGCACTGGGCAATCTAAATATAATATATATAATAAAATATTATTAATAAAGTTAGCTTCCTATTTATAGTGTATACCACACATGCTCAACCAGTGACCATCAGAGCCTTCTGACCTGCTGTGGGGAAAGTGGGAGGGGTAAATAGGATTGATCTATAAAGGTATTTGTGGGGAAAGTGGGAGGGGTAAATAGGATTGATCTATAAAGGTATTTAAACAGGTATTTAAATACCTTTATAGATCAATCTTATTTACCCCTCCCACTTTCCCCACAGCAGCTCAGAAGGCTCTGATGGCCACAGGTTGAGCATGTGTGGTATACACTATAAATAGGAAGCTAACTTTGGCCCTTATTTAACAAGGGATAGCGCCAGGTAGCGAATGGTGAGCGAGCGGTAATGACGCTCACCGCCACCAGAACGCCGGCTCCCCTCCGCAATCACACATTTATCAAGCCGATCCTGCTTAGCGACTGACAGAGCGAATCATTCATCATTATTCCAGCCTCAGCCCACAGCGCCAGCGAGCGACCTTGAACAGCGACAGGTATGACCTCTCGCTACCTGGCGCTCTCCAATGCATTTCAATGGAGCAATCTTTAAATATTCATAATTAATTGCTATTATTTTTTTTATTTTTTTTTTAAATGTCAAAAATTCTGTGACCACTTCTGCAATGTTAGATAATTTTTTTAGGGTAAAAAAAAAAAAAAAATTTGTGCAGAATTGATATTACAGGTCTGATATTAATGTATTCATATTACAAAATGTTTTGAAAAACAAGTTTTTTTTTTTTTTCTAAAAATATGGTGGTTTGGGGGTTAAAAAACTACTTTTAACCCATCGCCGCCAGCGCTCTGGGGTTTAAACATGCATTTCACAGCGCGAGAATTTTTGGAGCGTGATTTGTTAATGAATATGCTGGGAGCCGTTCGCTATGACCATTCGCTGTCATGCGCACCCATACAGCGCGGAACCTGTCAAACAGCGACTCCTAACCCCGTAGTCAACATTACCGCACACCGACTGAGTCGCTGGCAACAGCCGAACAACGGCCAAGCACAGCGAATACTAGCGGGCGCTGTGAAAATAACGCTACTGTCGCTCATCTGTCGCTACCTGGCGCTATTAATGAATCGGCCTCCCCATATAGTAAGGATGGGTGACTGCATGGAGAGTTACTTAGGGCAAATAGAGGTGGCAGTGGTGGCTTGGAGAAACCCGGTTACATTGTACACCGACCCTGGGTGAAATCCTTTGGCAAAATCATTTGGTAAAATAGTTT
>CM051244.1:147083089-147163089 GCA_027917425.1 Gastrophryne carolinensis
ACCATATCCTGTAAACAACATACGTAATACAATAAAGGAATATATATATATATATATATATATATATATATATATATATATATTTTTTTTTTTTTTTTTGTTACACATATATATATATATATATATATATATATATATATATATTCTTTTTAGTATAATATTTCTTTGCCTGCTGGCGCATGAGCCATATAGGTTTAATACGGCAGCTCATTATCAGTTGAATGTAAAATATGGCTTACTGGACTCACTTTGTTCAAGGTAAAGATTGATAATGGGTCATGCAATATATTTAGCATGGCTCCTTTAAATAAATACCTGCAGGTCATTTCCATACATATCATTGATTTCTCTTCTATAACATGAGCAGTGCATAGAGCTATGTACATAGGTCATTTACATGGGACATGATTCAGTGTCATTGAAATGCAAATCTATGAAGCCGTGCAGTTCGGTGACACAGAGACACCCATAATGCCGGCACGTCCCCCATTCACACCCAACACACCGCTCCCCAACATGCTCCTCATATAAAGATTTACAGGAATGGGGGGGGGGGGTTGCAGTGTAGAGTCATGTGTAAAGTAACACACCTCTGTACTAATGATTGTGAGCTTTAATGCCAAATATATGTCTACAGATACACGGGTTGTCTGCTTTACAGGACAATCTCTCCCTTACATACATCATTAATTTACTTTGTAGTCCTTGTATATAGATCTTTATATATATTATTTACACATATTACAATATTATAGGGGTATATCTAAAAGAATAAATCAATACATAATAATTCAAGGCAACCGAACTTGCTTGACCAGCTATCTGATTATTGGGTAGTGGTGTCAGACACTGTCCAGAGAGTGCAGTGTGGGTGCTGTCCATGGTCAGGGTGCTGAAGTTCAGTGCAGTGTGTTGCCTGTGGAGATGACGCTTGCCCCCCCAAGTGAGTCCCCTGTACTTTTACATGTCACAATGCAACATGTAGTGCAAAATTTAACATGACACAAAGAAAGAAAGCCCAAAGAAAGAAAGAAAATGTGTATACAGGGAAAGAAAGAAATAAATAAAAATACATTACAATAACATTAAAAAGTAGAGGAATACAATAGGAAACACGCACACAAGATAGTGACTTCAATCAATGCTATATGACTTTAGAAAGAGAGAGAGAAAAAAAAGAGGGATCGATATATATGAGAGAGTCTATAGATATGAAATAGATAGATAACTTTGAACAGAAAAATTAGTAAGATAAATTGATATATATATATATATATATATATATATATATATATATTAGATTGATCAAAATACCAAGGGATTATTTGATATAGGATGGATAGATAGATAGATAGATAGATAGATAGATAGATAGATAGATAGATATTAAATAGATAGATATATAGATTAGATAGATAGATAGATAGATAGATAGATATTAGATAGATAGATAGGTAGATAGATAGATAGATAGATATGGGATAGAAATAATGATATGAGATAGATAGATAGATAGATAGATAGATAGATAGATAGATAGATATGGGGTAGAAATAATGATATTAGATAGATAGATAGATAGATAGATAGATAGATAGATAGATAGATATGGGATAGAAATAATGATATGAGATAGATAGATAGATAGATAGATAGATAGATAGATAGATAGATATGGGATAGAAATAATGATATGAGATAGATAGATAGATAGATAGATATGGGATAGAAATAATGATATGAGATAGATAGATAGATAGATAGATAGATAGATAGATAGATAGATAGATATGGGATAGAAATAATGATATTAGATAGATAGATAGATAGATAGATAGATAGATAGATAGATAGATATGGGATAGAAATAATGATATGAGATAGATAGATAGATAGATGATAGTAAGAATGATAAGAATGATATGGGATAGATGGATTGATAGATAGATTAATGGGTAATAGATAGATATGAAATAGATAGATAGGATTGATAGACGCCGGGGTATGGGATAGATCAATAGATAGATATGGGATATGTAGATAGATAGAGGATATAAAAGCACACATATAGATAGATATGTGATAGATGGATAGGGGATGGATAGATTGACAATAAGATACAGTATATGATAGATAAGATTCAGGGCAGCGGGGATAGTAAGTGGTGGGCAATATATCATTCCAGGGCTTCATTGTCAGGCAAGCAACAGGTGGTGGGAGGTGTATCTTGGGGATGAGGCACCATTGTCTGGGCATTGGCAGGTGGTGAGTGGTGGGTGATGTATCCTGGGGATGGGATGCCGTTGTCAGGGAAGTAGCGGGTGGTGAGTGGTGGACGATGTATCTCAGGACCAGGGCAGCAATGGCTGATGAGGGGTGTATCTTGGGGATGAGGCACCATTGTCAGAGCAGTGGTGGGTGGTGGGCAATGGATCTTGGGGACGGGGTGCCGTTCTCAGTGGAGCACAGGTAGTGAGTGGTGGATAATGTATGTCAGGAAAAGGGGTCCATTGTCGGGGCAGCAGCGGCTGATGGACAGTGTATCTTGGGGATAGGGCACCACTGTTGGAGCAGTGGCAGGTGGTGAGTGATGTATCCTGCACCATTGTCAGGGCAGTGGTGGGTGGTGAGTGGTGGGCGATACATGTTGGGGACAGGTTGCCACTATGAGAGCAGTAAGGGGTGACGGTATCTTGGGGATGGGGAAAAACTCTCCTGGGAACACCAGGTGGTGAGTGTTATGTGATGAATCTTAGAGAAGGGGAACCACTATCAAGGCAGCTGGTGGTGGTGAATAATGGACAATGTGTTTTGGGGAGTGGGCAATATTGTTGGGCAGCAACAAGTGGTGAGTGGTAGGTGATTGTTGTGCCATTGTTAGGGCAGTGACAGATGGTGGGCAATGTATCTTGGGATGGAGCACCATTGTCGGGGTGAGGAGATGGGGTGCCATTCTGGTGAGTAATGGGTGATTAATCTCAGGGAAAGGGCGACATTCGGCGAGTGGTGAGTGCTGGGCAATATATATCGGGGAGAGGGCAGATGTTATTGGGACAGCAGAGGGTGGTAAGTGTTGGTAATATATTTTGCGGACAGGGCGCCATTATCAGAGTAGCAATGGGTTGCGAGTGATGGGTGACATATCTCGGGGAAAGGACGCTATTCTGGGGGAACAGTTAGTAATAGGAGGGTAATGTATTTCAGGGACAAGGTGGAATTGTCAGACAGGGGTGAGTGGTGTTGGGCAATGGATCTCAGGTTGGGTTGCCATTGTTTAGGCCAGTGGAGAGGTGGTAAGTGGTGGATGATGTATCTCAGGGACAGGGTGCTAGTCTCTGATGTACAGATGTAGCAATCGTTATCCGACACATCCCATCTCAGCCTGTTGTGATATCTCCCAAAGAAGCCTTTGAAAAACATTTAAACCGGACCAAAAGCCTGGCACAGTCGGAAAAGAAAAGTAGCGGCCATTTTGGAACTTCCTCTCCCAACTGACATAACTGAAATGCACAGTAACAGGAAGCCTAGCACAACTTCCTGCTTGCAGGTGGCCTGCAAGCCCATGAGCGGCCAGGCGTTAGAAAAAGATAAATTATTTTTTATGTTCAGAAATCTAAATTGCCCCAGGGAGGGATGCATATGAGCACTGTTTGTTGTGTTGGTCTGATTTAATTCATTTTTGTGATGTTGGTCCACTTTAAGCTTTCAAGAAAGCACAATGCACCAGTGCCCTAAGTGGAGTTTTAAAGAAAGCTGCACCTGTATCTTGGGGACAGGGCGCCATTCTTGGCAAAGCAGCAGGTGGTGAATGGTGGGTAATGTAACTCAGGTAAAGGAGCCATTGTCGGGGCAGGGGTGGGTGGTAAGTGCTTGGTGACGTATCTAGGGATTGGGGTGCCATTTTTGGGGGGAGTGGGGGGGGTGAGTGGTGGGTGATGTATCTCGGGGATGGGGTGCCAGTCTTAAGGGAACAGTGGGTGGTGGACAGTGTGCCGTTGTTTTGGCAGCAGTGGGTGGTGAGCAGTTGAATTTTGTGTCAGGACAGCAGTGGAAGGTGAATAGTTGGCGATATATATATTGTGTCAGGAAACCATTGTTGGGACAGGGGTGGGTTGTAGGTGCTTGGCGATGTATCTTGGGGGTCGAGGTGCCATTTGGGGGATGGGAGTGGGGGATGGTGATTGCCAGATGATGTCCTTTGAGGACAACGTGTGACTTTTTTTGGGGGGTGGTGAGTGGCTGGTCATTTATCTAGGGGACAGGGCGCCATTCTTGGTGGAGCAGCGGGTGGGTAATGTATATCAGGGCAGGACATCATCATCAGGGGAGCAGCAGAGTGGGGTGGGGGGGGCGATGTATCTTGGGGGTGGGGCACCATTGTCCTGGCAACAACAAGTTGTGAGTAGTGGGTGCCATTGTCAGGGCAGCAGCGGGTGGTGAGTGATATTGGCCCATAGGTTCCCCGTTGGAAACACTTCGCACATTCTGCTCATCAATTAGGATTTTTTCTATCCCCTGAAAAGAGTTTAAAGCGCCATTTAGCTGATGAATCGCTGCGCATTGATCACTCCCTGGCCTCCAGCCAACACATTTACATACAACTCTCCCTTATTAAAGGCACAGGCACTCATTTACTAGAAGGTGTTTTTTTTTGTCACATTTTCCCTTGCCCGAGAACCTAAATTGAGACTCATCAAGCTGGTCGGGTATTTGAAGGGGCTCCGCACCATTTCGGTCACTAAACTTCTGGATAATAGAAATGCGTTGTGACATAATTACTTTGGGGATTAGTGAAGGTAAATGCGGTGGGGGGTTATTAACATTAAGCCTGGCCTCTGCAAGTAGTGATAAAAATGACCCCATTCAGCACAGAAAACTCCATGTTGTAAAAATAATAACCAAAAGCCTTAAAGTGAGCACTACCGCGAACAATTGGCTAAATGATAAAAATTCATATAAATATGCTGGATGGTTGGAGGAGGAGTCACTTATACATCTGGCATCAAGAAATATCCAGCCAGTTGAAAGGTTGAAAGTAATGTGATTGCTGATGTCGTTGTGACTTGAGAATGTCCCCGTATCTGAACCTCATGTGGACTTGAATGTGACTGTTCTGTCTAATGCTAAGGCCCCTGCTACAAGATGCCCTGCACTGTATTTCATCCATCGGGGCGACACTGAAAGTGGTGCCGGGAAAGTCATATGCCCGTGTGGCTGGCATTGGAGGAGGAGTTGCTGGCAGGGGAGCATACGTGACCAGTGAGACCAATGCCTCTGCCAGTAGCTTTAATAGGCACAACCTTGCCCAGTTATGTGGAAGGCACCAGCTATCACCTAGTGGGTGGTGGTGGACCTTCTCCTTGAGCGAAAAAGCATGACCTGAACTCTGGGGCAGGGCAGCAAGGCCTGTGGCCGAGGGGGGAAACGGCAGCACACCAAGGGGAGCGGCGGCAGCAGAGGGATGGGGGGGGGGGGGGTGGCAGCGGCATGGCCGGTGGCCGAGTGGGAAATGGCAGCACATCAAGGGGAGCGGCGGCAGCAGAGGGATGGGGGGGGGGGGTGGCAGCAGCATGGCCGGTGGCCGAGTGGGAAATGGCAGCACATCAAGGGGAGCGGCGGCAGCAGAGGGATGGGGGGGCGGCAGCAGCATGGCCGGTGGCCAAGTGGGAAATGGCAGCACATCAAGGGGAACGACGGCAGCAGAGGGATGGGGGAGGGCGGCAGCAGCATGGCCGGTGGCCGAGTGGGAAATGGCAGCACATCAAGGGGAGTGGCGGCAGCAGAGGGATGGGGGGGCGGCAGCAGCATGGCCGGTGGCCAAGTGGGAAATGGCAGCACATCAAGGGGAGTGGCGGCAGCAGAGGGATGGGGGGGCGGCAGCAGCATGGCCGGTGGCCGAGTGGGAAATGGCAGCACACCAAGGGGAGCGGTGGCAGCAGAGGGATGGGGGGGCGGAAGCAAGGCTGGGGCCGAGGGGGAAAACGGCAGCACCCTGAGGGGAGCGGCGGCAGCAGAGGGATGGGGGACGGAAGCAGCATGGCCGGTGGCCAAGTGGTAAATGGCAGCACACCAAGGGGAGTGGCGGCAGCAGAGGGATGGGGGGCGGAAGCAGCATGGCCGGTGGCCGAGTGGTAAATGGCAGCACACCAAGGGGAGTGGCGGCAGCAGAGGGATGGGGGGTGGCAGCAAGGCCGGGGCCGAGTGGGAAATGGCAGCTCACTGAGGGGAGCGGCGGCAGCAGAGGGATGGGGGGCGGAAGCAGCATGGCCTGTGGCCGAGTGGGAAATGGCAGCACACCAAGGCGAGTGGTGGCAGCAGAGAGATGGGGGGGCGGAAGCAAGGCCGGGGCCAAGGGGGAAATGGCAGCAGACTGAGGGGAGCAGCGGCAGCAGAGGGATGGGGGGAGGGCGGCAGCAGCATGGCCGGTGGCCGAGTGGGAAATGGCAGCACACCAAGGGGAGCGACGGCAGCAGAGGGATGGGGGGGCGGAAGCAAGGCCGGGGGGGGAAACGGCAGCACACCAAGGGGAGCGGCGGCAGCAGAGGGATGGGGGAGGGCGGCAGTAGCATGGCCGGTGGCCGAGTGGGAAATGGCAGCACACTAAGGGGAGTGGCGGCAGCAGAGGGATGGGGGGCGGCAGCAGCATGGCCGGTGGCCGAGTGGGAAATGGCAGCAGAGGGATGGGGGGTGGCAGCAAGGCCGGGGCCGAGGGGGGAAACGGCAGCACACCAAGGGGAGCGGTGCCTCAACAGGTGGTACTAGTACCAGTGGTGGTCCTTGAGCTCCTTTCAGTGGGTACTTGACAAGGCTGCAGACTGATCTGTACCCCAACCTAATATACTACACCAAAGCCTGATTTGCACCGTGAATAAAAAAAAAACAGCCTATTTTTTGTGATTCATTCATTTTAAATGACTGTTTTAAAGGCGGCACTTGATATAATTAGAAAATGGAAAGTTGCACCTGATTAAAAAGAGGTTGGGAGCCCCTGATCTTGATTACTCAGAGATATGATAGATTTCTCAGTTGTATTCTAGATGACTTAGTGAAACAATAGATCCTTCAGTAATACTCAATTTTACTGTAATATTCTAGATTTCTCAATAATAGTAGAGGATTGGGAATGGGGGAGGGTTCTGTCATACTGCTTGTTATAGGGGATTGGGGGATTTTGCCACACTGCCTGTTACAAGGGGATTCTGCCACACTGCCTTTTATAAGGGATTTAGGGGGATTCTGCCACATTACCTATTATAGTGGATTGAGGGGATTCTGTACACTGCCTATTATAGGGGGGTTGGGGGGGGATCTGCCACTTCTTGTTATTAGGTTCTGGGGGGGGGGGGGGGGGGTAGCACATTAATTGGTTCATAGTATTTGATTTTATTATTTTATCTCTTTAAAACCCAGGTGTATCTTATGGTCAGGTGTATCTTATGGTACTATAGACAAAAGTCACTTCCTCATTCAGTTTTCAGTCCCCACCCCGCTGACCTGGTTCCATCAATCAACCTTCAGAATGGAAACACCCCCACTACCTGCCCAGACGTCCTGATTGGCTGCCTCTCTCTGCAGCTCTGAAACCCCGCCCTCCTCTCTCATTTCTCCTCCCACACTCATCACACTGTGCTTACATCACATCGCTGTTGCCACACCCACTGTTTCTCCTCTCTCATTTCTCCTCCCACACTCATCACACTGTGCTTACATCACATCGCTATTGCCACACCCACTGTTTCTCCTCTCTCATTTCTCCTCCCACACTCATCACACTGCGCTTACATCACATCGCTATTGCCACACCCACTGTTTCTCCTCTCTCATTTCTCCTCCCACACTCATCACACTGTGCTTACATCACATCACTGTTGCCACACCCACTGTTTCTCCTCTCTCATTTCTCCTCCCACACTCATCACACTGTGCTTACATCACATCGCTATTGCCACACCCACTGTTTCTCCTCTCTCATTTCTCCTCCCACACTCATCACACTGTGCTTACATCACATCGCTGTTGCCACACCCACTGTTTCTCCTCTCTCATTTCTCCTCCCACACTCATCACACAGTGCTTACATCACATCGCTGTTGCCACACCCACTGTTTCTCCTCTCTCATTTCTCCTGCCACACTCATCACACTGTGCTTACATCATCACTGTTGCCACACCCACTGTTTCTCCTCTCTCATTTCTCCTCCCACACTCATCACACTGTGCTTACATCACATCGCTATTGCCACACCCACTGTTTCTCCTCTCTCATTTCTCCTCCCACACTCATCACACTGTGCTTACATCACATCGCTGTTGCCACACCCACTGTTTCTCCTCTTTCATTTCTCCTCCCACACTCATCACACTGTGCTTACATCACATCGCTATTGCCACATCCACTGTTTCTCCTCTCTCATTTCTCCTCCCACACTCATCACACTGTGCTTACATCACATCGCTGTTGCCACACCCACTGTTTCTCCTCTCTCATTTCTCCTCCCACCCTCATCACACTGTGCTTACATCACATCACTGTTGCCACACCCACTGTTTCTCCTCTCTCATTTCTCCTCCCACACTCATCACACTGTGCTTACATCACATCGCTGTTGCCACACCCACTGTTTCTCCTCTCTCATTTCTCCTCCCACACTCATCACACTGTGCTTACATCACATCACTGTTGCCACACCCACTGTTTCTCCTCTCTCATTTCTCCTCCCACACTCATCACACTGTGCTTACATCACATCACTGTTGCCACACCCACTGTTTCTCCTCAATTTTGCTATGAATCTCCAATGCTCTAATACTAGTAACGATGACTTAGGATCTACAGGGTCTTTTTGAAAACAGTTTAGGACAGTGCAATATGTAGCTGAGACAATAGGGCTTGCCTTTAGTATAACGTTAAATGGTCATACACACAATGCCCAGTCATCCTATTTTTTATGCTAAAATTTTGTTTTTCTTTGTTGCACTCAACCCAACACTTCTACTAGATGATCAAAGCATCCAAATATATTCAAAAACAATACAAATCTAAAAGGTCATTGGTAATCGGTCGACGTTTCTGGGTCTAGAGGCTGGTTCTTTACAAGCATTATTTTTTATGCTATTCACATCACTAGTTTCCAAACTAGGGAGAAGCCTGCCATCATGTAGAGAAAGAAGGTAACATAAGCCATCATCATAAGTCTACATCAGGCGAGTTACAAGTGGTGTGCCGCTAGGCTCCGTCCTGGGCCTCATTCTTTTTAATATATTTGTAAGTGACATAGGAGAAGGCTTGGTAGGAAAAGTTTGTCTGTTTGCTGATGATACAAAGGTTAGTAATAGGGTGGATATTCCTGGAGGTGTCTGCAACATGGAAAATGATTTAGCTTTACTGGATAGATGGTCAAAACTGTGGAAACTAGAGTTTAATGTCTCTAAATGTAAAATCATGCACTTGGGTAGAAGGAATCCCTGCTCTGAGTACTGTATGGGCAGCACTGTGTTATCCAGGACCTCGGAGGAGAGAGATTTAGGGGTACTGATTACTGATAGCTGCAAGATGAGTGGACAGTGTAGCCAGGCAGTGGGAAAAGCAAGCAGGATGCTCGGCTGCATAGCTCGAGGCATCACCAGTAGGAAGAGGGAGGTTGTGATGCCGCTGTATAGAGCCCTGGTGAGGCCACAGCTAGAATACTGTGTGCAGTTCTGGAGACCTTACCTGCGAAAAGACATTATTCAAATAGAACGTGTCCAAAGGCGGGCAACGAAAATGGTGGAAGGACTTAAACTTAAAACTTATCAGGAGAGAATTAGAGAACTTAATTTGTACAGTCTGGAGGAAAGAAGGGAGAGGGGGGACATGATTGAGACCTTTAAATATGTGAAAGGATTGAATAAGGTTCAGGAGGGAAGTGTTTTTAAGAAGAAACTTAATGATAGAACAAAGGGGCACAGCCTGAAGCTAGTCGGGGGTAAGATCAGGAGCAATGTTAGAAAATATTATTTTACAGAAAGAGTAGTAGATGCTTGGAACAAACTTCCAGCAGAGGTAGTTGAAAAATCAACAGTCACTAAATTTAAACATGCCTGGGATAAGCACACATCTATCCTAAGATAAAGAGTACATACAGTATACACATAAGGGCAGACTAGATGGACCGTATGGTCTCCTTCTGCTGTCAACCTTCTATGTTTCTATGTTTCTATGTTTCTATGTTTCATAGTTCCACTGCCTCCTGCTTGTCTCCATATCTGAGCATGTTCTGCAGCTGCTGGTGATTTTGTCTTTGTTGGCGGGTCTTCGTCATAATCTCTAGCCACTTCAGGTTCCAGTTCAGCAGAGTCTTGCCAGGAGGAATCAATGTCTGAAATCTATTTGAGGTGATCGCCACCCCCAAATCTTTTTTCTTTGGCTTCTTAGTCGTTTCACCTAAAGGCCTCTCACCCTAAGGTGGTCCCCCTTCTTGCTGCCAGAAGTCTTGCAGTCTCCAAAAGAGGAGGCTACAGCAGGGAAGGGGCTTCAACAGAGTGGGAGCTATTAGCTTGTTCTAGTGCAGCTGTGACATGCGGCAAGGTCATATCTACCGGATTTGGTTTTTCAGAACACTGTCTTTATTATCTCTCTAGACATCAGAACCTGTTCTTTCAGCCTGTGCTGCCTCCACCAGCTCCTCATCTGCAGCTTAGCTGTGGGTGTTGTGGAAACCTCTGAACAATCCGATAAAGAAAGAATTGGGCAAATGCAGAGTTACATTACTTTGTTGGCTCAGCTTCACATGAACCCTCCAACCACCTGTCCAAATCCCATCAGCTTCTAAGCATTTAGTAAGGTAGGACACCATATCACGATGCCTACTGAGCCAGACCACTATAAGAGAGGATACAGAAGGAGGAAGAGCTTACAATCTATTACATTACAAGTGAGGATACAGCCTGGCCCCCCATCCCTATTGATGGATGTAATAAAGGATAAATGAATAGGGGAAGATTAGATAAAACTGAGGCTCCTCTGCAGAAATGTGAAGCCTGGAACCTTCAGAGGCTCATAAAGTCTCAGTAAGTAATAGGAAGATTTAACCTAATTTCCAGCAATGAGTATTATTCAAAGCCTGCGCCGCACTCTTCCTCCTGCGAGCCTCTTACCTGGTGCAGGGAGGAAATGACAGGCGGCTAATCTCATTATAGGCCTATATTTACCAGCCGGAGGACTCGGCTGCTGACAGTAAGGGGGGAAGATTTACCTGGCCCTCTCCACCACTAAATCACATGATGATCCCTTCACCTGCAGGAAGTGTTCCCGCACCAACAAGCCTGCTGAATTATAAATGGACCTATTAGCAGCCTTGTCATAGAGCCCAGGCTCAGGTACATAACCCAAACTGCAGGAAAGATTTGTATTGTCTTTTTTCACCTGTTCATCTGTGAGCTAAACACCCAAACTTCCCATAGCCCTCCCACACCTCCCCTGCAGTGATGACTGCTGTCAGTTCTTGGATGACAGCATATTACTCCATCGGCTCTATGGCACCTTTCCCTATAGCCATAATGGAGTCAACTTCTAAAGCATAATGACATGTAAATTAAGTCCACCCCAAAATACTTACCTGGGATGGCAGGTACCCTATAAGGGTAAAGGAATGATACAGAAGGAGATGAGCTTACACTCTATTAGGGTATAAGGGAGGATACAGAAGGAGATGAGCTTAAAATCTTTTAGGGTATAAGGGAGGATACAGAAGAAGAAGAGCTTACAATCTATTAGGGTATAAGGGAGGATACAGAAGATGGAAGAGCTTACAATCTATTAGGGTATAAGGGAGGATACAGAAGTAGAAGAGCTTACAATCTTTTAGGGTCTAAGGGAGGATACAGGAGGAGAAGAGCTTACAATCTATTAGGGTATAAGGGAGGATACAGAAGGGGAAGAGCTTACACTCTATTAGTGTATAAGGGAGGATACAGAAGGAGAAGAGCTTACAATCTATTAGGGTATAAGGGAGGATACAGAAGGAGAAGTGCTTACAATCTATTAGGGTATAAGGGAGGATACAGGAGGAGAAGAGCTTACAATCTATTAGG
This sequence comes from Gastrophryne carolinensis, assembly GCA_027917425.1. Lineage (NCBI taxonomy): Eukaryota > Metazoa > Chordata > Amphibia > Anura > Microhylidae > Gastrophryne > Gastrophryne carolinensis. The sequence goes on from CM051244.1 coordinate 147,095,162, forward strand.
GTATAAGGGGGATACAGAAGGAGAAGAGCTTACAATCTATTAGGGTATAGGGGAGGATACAGGAGGAGAAGAGCTTACAATCTATTAGGGTATAAGGGGGATACAGAAGGAGAAGAGCTTACAATCTATTAGGGTATAAGGGAGGGTACAGAAGGAGAAGAGCTTACAATCCATTAGGGTATAAGGGAGGATACAGAAGGAGAAGAGCTTACACTCTATTAGGGTATAAGGGAGGATACAGAAGGAGAAGAGCTTACAATCTATTAGGGTATAAGGGAGGATACCGGAGGAGAAGAGCTTACAATCTATTGTAAGGGAGGATAAAGGAGGAAGAGCTTATCTGTAAGGGGAGAGGCCAGGTTGTATATTTCAGCCTGGTCACAGGGATGTGGCGTCCCTGAACAGCAGACACCCGCTTTCCTTTCACCATGATGGAAGGGCGTTGGGGAGGCCTGTGGGTGCCGCCTGGGCTCTGCAGATAGAAGCATACATCTTGTGGAATAGGATTTTCCAGGCAGCGTATCGATCGGGCCTCCGCTCATTGATCGCACGGATCTATACATGTAAACGCCCTACAGTAGGGTATTGGCGCAGCCGAGATTGGATTAAATTTAATGGGGGAGTGTGAGGGGCCGCTGCCAGGGGGTGGGTGTGTCTCTCCACTTTGTCACCTGCCTCCTTTTGGGGATAAGAAGGGGGTTAAATATATGTTTATGCTAAAAAAAAGACCAGATGACACAAGGAGATGGCGCTTAACTCTTCATTTGCTGGGGACAATTTGAACCTTATCAATCAAAATCAAAGAATTACAACAATAATTTGAACCTACAGCCTTTATAATGGCAGGATTGAAGGTGCCCCCCCCCCGCGCGAGAGGCAAGATGTGAACATTACCTGAAATGTTGATACATTTTAACACAAAGTGGTGAATTCGCTTTTTTATGTATATTAATCAAATAAATGTCTTTGGCCCTTATTTATGAAGGAATAGCGACAGGTAGCGACTGGTGAGCGGCCGGTAATGACGGGCCCCGCCACGAGAACGCCGGCTCCCCACCACAATCACACATTTATCAAGCCGATCCTGCTTAGCGACTGAGATAGCGCCATATAGCCACTCATTCATCATTATTCCAGCCTCAGCCCACAGCGCCAGCGTCCGACCTTGAACAGCGACAGGTATGACCTCTCGCTACCTGGCGCTCTCCAATGCATTTCAATGGAACAATCTTTAAATATTAATAATTAATTGTTATTAATGTGTTTTTTTTTTTTTCAAATGTGAAAAATTCTGTGACCACTTCTGCCATTTTAGATTTTTTTAAGGGAAAAAAAAAAATGTACAGAATTGATATTACAGGTCTGATATTAATGTATTCATATTACCAAATTATTTAAAAAACTTGTTTTTTTTGGTTTCCAAAAATATGGTTGTTTGGGGGTTAAAAAACTACTTTTAACCCATCGCCGCCAGCGCTCTGGGGGTTTAAACATGTATTTTACAGCGCGATAATTTTTTGAGCTTGATTTTTTAATGAATACAGCGTGGAACCTGTCAAATAGCGACTCCTCACCCAATATTCAACATTACGGCAAACCGACTGAGTCGCTATCAACTACCGAACAACGGCCAAGCACAGCGACTACTAGCGGGCGCTCTGAAAATGCCGCTACAGTCGCTCAACTGTCGCTACATATCGCTATTAATGAATCGGCCTCTTATATGCAACTGGTAAGTCGATCCTGGTCCAAGAATTTATTATGCAGAGTGTGAGTGGATTCCCACTTATTCAGACCCAATAAATTAATATATAGAAGGAAAGTGGATCCCAACCCCTATGATCTTAGAAATTATTTTTAGAGAGTGAACAGATCCCCACTCCTCCAGACCCCAAAAAATTATTATGCAGATGGCAAGAGGACCCCCCTCCCCAACACAATAAATGAATATGTATATGAGTCTTGGGTCTGGGGGGCAAGAAATGAATTTGAAGAGGATGAGCAGATATCAACCCCGACAGACCCAGGTAATTAATATGCAGAGGGTGAGCACCAGGCACAAGAAATAAATATACAAAGGGCAAGTGGATTCTCATCCCACAGACCAAAAAATTATTATGAAGAGGGAGAGCAGGTCTCCACCCTCCAGATCCAAGAAATTATTATGCAGAGGGTTTGTGGATTCCCCCCAACACAAGAAATGGATATGCAGAGGGTAAGTGTATCCCCCACTTCAGGAATGAATCCTGTACTTAGGTTCATTAGAGTGTCTCCCACTTATGACGAGTTTGTGGGGGATGGCAAGCCTGTGCATTGGTTGACCAATAAGCCAAAGAAACTATTATGCAGAGGACCAGCGGATTTTAACCCCCACAGACCCAAGAAATGAATGTGCAAAGGATCCCTCACCCGCAAGACCAAAGAAATAAATATGAATTGGGAGAGAAGAGCCCTATCTCCCAGACCAATGTATATGCAGAGGGCGAGTGAATCCACCCTCCCAGACACAGGAAATGAATATGCAGAGGGCAAGTGGCTTTCCCACCATCTTAGACCCAAGAAATGAATATATAGAGATTGAGCAGATCCCCATCCACCGAGACTGAAAAATGATAATTCAGAAAGCAAATGTAAAAATTATAATGCAGAAAGCAAGCAGATCCCCAACCTCCAGATCCAGGAAATAATTTTGAGTGAGCAGATCCCCATCCCCTAGACCTAAGAAACTACCATGCACAGGGCAAGCATATACCCCACACCCCAGATGCAATAAATAAATATGCAGCAGACAAGCAGATCCCCCCAAAGCCCCATTCCCCCATACTAAAGAAATTAATATACAGGGGGTAAGCAGATCCCCACCCTCCAGACAAGGGCCGGTGCCAGCACCCCCGACCTTTAGGGGGGCCCACTGACAGGGCCGACCTTTGGGGTGTGCGAAGGTGCTTAATCGGCGGCGGACTGGGAGGGCACCGCTGGGCGGGGACAACACTATGCAGCAATAAGGTTCTGCGCTGTCTGTGCTGTCCCCACCGGGGAGAGATGAAGGGGCCTCCCCTTGGACCCCCCTGGTTTGGCTGTTAACTCAAGCTGGCGATCCCACAGTGCATTCACCAGTTCGAGGAAAGTGATGAACAAACGGGGGGGGGGGGGGGGCTCATACACAGGGGCATCCAAAATCAGGATAATCTAGATTTGTTTAGACTCCGAGGTCAAGTTTAAATGGGTTTGGTGCGCAAAGTAGACCAAGTTGGTCCAAATAACATGATCCTTAGGGGACATCCAGATTTGGAAAGTTCCTCAGTGATGGGACACGACTCTTCACCACAAAGGAGGCCCACTGAGACCATGCCGCCCAAGGACCAACATAAACCTGGAGCCGGTCCTGCTCCAGACCATGAAATTAATATGCATGAATCGAGCAGATCTCCACCCCCTAGACCAGCTAGATCTTCCATAACCCAGACACAATAAATGAATATGCCATGAGCAAGCCAAGAAATGAATATGCAAATAGTAAATGGACCCTCATCCCCCAGACTCAAAAAAATCATATGCAGGGGGTGTGTGGATCCCCCATCCTCCCAGACCCAAGAAATGAATATACAAAGGGCAAGCGAATATGCACCACACAGACCCAAGAAATAAATAGGCAAAGTGCAAGCGTTTGCCCCTTTCTCTAGACTCAAGAAATAAATAGGCAGAGGGCAAGCAGATCTTATGCTCCAAAGGCAGGAACTGAATATGCAAAAGATGAGCAAATCCATCTGGCAGCCCAAGAAATGAATATACAGAGGGTAAGTGGACCCTCCAAGACCTGAGAAATAAGATGCAGTGAGTGAGTGAATCCCCAGCCTCTTAGATTCAAGAAGTGAACAAGCCCAGGGCAAGTAGATCCCCCACCCCCCAGACAATAGAGATTACTATGCAGAAGACAAGCAGATCCTGACCCCCAGACAATGGGGAGGCCGAGTCATTAATAGCGGCAGGTAGCGACAGTTGAGCGACTGTAGCGGCATTTTCAGAGCGCCCGCTAGTAGTCGCTGTGCTTGGCCGTTGTTCGGTAGTTGATATTGACTCAGTCGGTTTGCCGTAACGTTGAATACAAGGTTACGAGTCGCTATTTGACAGGTTCCGCGCTGTATGGGAGCGCATGATAGCGACTGGTCAGAGCGACCGGCTCCCACCATATTCATCAAAAAATCACGCTCAAAAAATTCTCGCGCTGTAAAATGCATGTTTAAACCCCAGAGCGCTGGCGACGATGGGTTAAAAGTATTTTTGGAAACCAAAAAAAACAAGTTTTTAAAATAATTTAGTAATATGAATACATTAATATCAGACCTGTAATATCAATTCTGTACAATTTTTTCCCCTTAAAAAAATCTAAAATGGCAGAAGTGGTCACAGAATTTTTCACATTTAAAAAAAAAAAAAAAATAATAATTTAATTTTAATATTTAAAGATTGTTCCATTGAAATGCATTGGAGAGCGCCAGGTAGCGAGAGGTCATACCTGTCGCTGTTCAAGGTCGGACGCTGGCGCTGTGGGCTGAGGCTGGAATAATGATGAATGAGTCGCTATCTGGCGCTATCTCAGTCGCTAAGCAGGATCGGCTTGATAAATGTGTGATTGTGGTGGGGAGCCGGCGTTCTCGTGGCGGGGCCCGTCATTGCCGGCCGCTCACCAGTCGCTACCTGGCGCTATCCCTTCATAAATAAGGGCCAGAGATTACTATGCAGAAGATAAGCAGATCCTGACCCCCACCCCAAGAAATGAAAATATAGATGGCGAGTGAACCTGGACTAGATCCAAGAAATAATGAAAAGAGAAAGTGGATCCCCACCTCCCCCCAGGCTTAAACCGGACCTTCCCCCTGATTTAATGAAAAACCCAAACCCTTAAAAAACTATTACCCAGCATCTAAAATGAATATATTTTAAGTTTTTAGTCACTTACTTATTATCCTTTCTCCCACTGGGCTGCAACTCTGTTCAGAACTCTAGGATACGGGCACCGCCATCTTGACTCAGAAGCATCACATACTGAGGAGAGGAGAGCGGGACAAACTTCAGGGGAGCGGGGATATAGCTGTGCTTTGCATAGACAGAACAGAGCTGGGGTCAGGGGAAGTACAGCAATCCCAGAATGCAGAGCAACACAGTCAGAAGACACTTCCTGTTGCAGGCTGCCTGATGCTCCATCTTGGATGTTTAAAGGCTAATAACATGCAGTAGGTGCAGGTAGGAGGATTTTTTAATATGAGCAATCTGTATGTATAGGGTGTGGGAAACATATAAGATCTTATTCAGGGTGAAGGTCTGCTTTAAGACAAGAGGGGGGAGGGGAAGTATAAAGGGGACGTCCGTCCCCCTCTCCTTCCTCTTTGACCCCCGGTGTGGATGGACGAGCAGTCCCACCCGCCCGCCCTGTTTTTGGTTATGGTTGGGTTTTTCAGCCACAGCCCTGGGGGGGGTTTAGGTTTTTTTTGGATATGTTTGTATGTTTGTGTTTTGTATGTCTTGTATAGGTTTGTATGTTTGTATAGGTTTGTATGTCTAGTTATTTATTGTATTAAATAAAAAATGTCTGTTAAATATAAAATGTCTGTTGGGGATGCCGTGGTATTCTGTTATTTATTTGTGTTGAACTATGTTGTACTAAAAAAAATTAAAACATAAAAAAAAAAGGAGAATGTGTCATGTACATATATTAATGTATTGTTATTTATCTATGTTAAGTTTTGGTTTTCTTTTTTTGTAGAAATTTGGATTGTATTTGTCACCGCCGTTGGGAGCGGGTCTCCTCTCGGGTTTCGGGTTTGAGGTAGCATTTCCATGGGTAGGGTATGCAGCTGTTTCCAGTGGAAACCGGCCAGAACGAGTTGGTTAAAGAATTTCGAATAGTTGGGGTTCTGGTAGGGAAGAAAATGTTTTGGCCACTGGCGGTTAGCCCGATTAAGCTCCTTGGCCTAGGAGGTATGCGGACGAGTTTATATTGGCTTCCACTTGGTGGGGGGTCCGGATCTAAATTTTGTTCCCTCCCCTTCCCTTCATTCTTGGGATCCTAGGCTTCTCAGACCCGGAACAATAGGGGGGACTCTTTTTCTGCTTGTACAATTTTGTTGATATATGTTGGGCTGTGGCCGATTAAATTTAGAGGCTGATTCATTAATAGCGCCAGGTAGCGACAGATGAGCGTCTGTAGCAGGCATTTTCAGAGCGCCCGCTAGTAGTCGCAGTGCTCGGCCGTGAGTCGCTACTTTATAGCGACTCAGTCGCTGTTCAGTAATGTTGAATACATTGTGAGGAGTCGCTATTTGACCAGTACAGCGCTGTATGGGAGCGCATGTTAGCGACTGCTCATAGCGACCGACTCACGTCATATTCAGCAAAAAAACAGCCTCACAAATCTCTGGCGCTGAAAAATGCTTCTCTGAAGCCCAGAGCGCAGGAGGCGGTGTGATTAAAGTCTGTTTTCCAGCATCTATCCACTAGTAACAAAGCGAAAACATATGGAATTACATTGTAACCACATTGTAACATGAACACTTTAATGGCAGACCTGTAATGTCATTTCTGCAGAAATTTTTTAAAAATCATAAAAATGTGAAAAAACTGCTTTTTCAATGTCAGAAGAGGTCACAGAATTATTTGTGATTTTTTGGCAAAAAAAAAAAAAACCCGGTTTAAAGAGAAGAAAAGCTTCGTCCATTGACATGTATGGGAGAGCGCCAGGTAGCGAGAGGTCATACCTGGCGCTGTGCAAGGCTGAACGCCGGCGCTGTTCGCTGAGGCTGTGAAAATGATGAATCAGACGCTACATGGCGCTAACCCAGGCCCTTATTTAACAAGGGATAGCGCCAGGTAGCGAATGGTGAGCGAACGGTAATGACGGTCACCGCCACGAGTACGCCGGCTCCCCTCCGCAATCACACATTTATCAAGCCGATCCTGCTTAGCGACTGACAGAGCGCCAGATAGCGAATCATTCATCATTATTCCAGCCTCACCCCACAGCGCCAGCGAGCGACCTTGAACAGCGACAGGTATGACCTCTCGCTACGTGGCGCTCTCCAATGCATTTCAATGGAACAATCTTTAAATATTCATAATTAATTGCTATTAATGTTTTTTTTTTTTTAAATGTCAAAAATTCTGTGACCACTTCTGCAATGTTAGATATTTTTTTAAGGTTAAAAAAAAAATTGTGCAGAATTGATATTACAGGTCTGATATTAATGTATTCATATTACAAAATGTTTTGAAAATCATGTTTTTTTTTTTTTTAAAATAAGGTTGTTTGGGGGTTAAAAAACGACTTTTAACCCATCGCCGCCAGCGCTCTGGGGTTTAAACATGCATTTCACAGCGCGAGAATTTTTGGAGCGTGATTTGTTAAAAATATGCTGGGAGCCGTTCGCTATGGCCATTCGCTGTCATGCGCTCCCATACAGCGCGGAACCTGTCAAACAGCGACTCCTAACCCCGTATTCAACATTACCGCACACCGACTGAGTCGCTGTCAACAGCCGAACAACAGCCAAGCACAGCGAATACTAGCGTGCGCTGTAAAAATAACGCTACTGTCGCTCATCTGTCGCTACCTGGCGCTATTAATGAATCGGCCTCCCCGTCGCTAAACAGATTCTGCTTGATAAATGTGGAATTGCGTGTCGTGTCCGGCGTTCACCAGTCGCTATCTGTCGCTACCTCTCATTAACTAGGCGCTACCGGACGCTATCCCTTCTTAAATAAGGGCCTATATCTTTCCAACGACACGGTGGTCGGGACTTGTTATTTTGGTGGGGGGAGGTGTATGACGCAGGGCATATGGAACGCTAGCCCAGTCATGAATATGCAAAGGGTGAGCGGATCCCCCGCAGATCTAGCGTGCCCCCCATTTGGAAGACGAACCAGTAGGGATCAGTGACACAGCAAGGGAAGCCTGTGCATTGGCCTATGAGTAATGGCCTCCCTGCAGGTAATAAAAATCAGCACTGGACAATCGTATCCTTTAATGATGAAATTAAAAACGTTCTTATAATTGAAGGCGTGCTCAGCTGTACATGTCGCACCTATTATTCTTCTATTACTCCTCCAGAGGATATTTATCTATATCTCTATCCGGCGTGGCATGGATCGCATTTTTGCTGCGTTAGCTCTCTCCCCCCCGTATCACGCCGCATGATTTATAATGCGTAAACTGTTTTCATGTATCCACTTGATGCACAAGCCCTTTAGATATTTTTTAATTAATACCCGGCTTTCCAATAAAAGCGTGTATCGCCCATTAAACAGACGTGTGGATAATTAATGAGTTTATTATATTTAGATTTAGTCATGCCTCTCCCTAATGCTGGCATCGATCTGGCTGCGTGCAAATCTGCTGGCTGCTCTCCAGCACAGCACTCGGGGTGAGATGGGTTTGGGTGTCACAAAGCTGTTGGCGTCCTGCACATGCCGCCATTGTGGGATAGCAGGATATATTTTACTACTGTCCCAAAGGGAAACCATCAGCGGGAATATGGCTGCTATGGGGCTCAGGAAAAGATCCTGTATTTATCCTATTACATTGAAGAGGGGCAGCCATGGCCTAGAGCAGGGGCACTCAACCACTTCTTGTAAAGGTCCATTTACAGGCATCTGGTGAGAGGCGAAGGTCCGGACGGGGCGCTGTCAGGGGGGCTGGATAGATAGAAATCAGTGCATTGGGGTGGGTTGGGGTGGATTATACATTGCAATTTCACTTCTTGTCCATGCAGTACTTCATATTGCAATGCTAGGTGCAGGGAGACAAACAACTACATCGCCAATCTGTAACAGGGCAGCGCCGGGCATGGCAACACAGAAGCAACTAAGTGCAGGGCTGTCAGGGCAGGGGGCCAGAAATTTGGCACCGAGGTCCGCATTCGGACCCCGGTCCGCCAGTTGAGTACCACTGGCCTAGAGGCAGGGAGGTGGTGTTATGACCAAAGGGTTGCAGGTTGTATTACTGGCCAACATGACTGAAATGTTGCTGAAGTGTCCCCTTGGGCTCCACGGGCCCCTTGTTTGGTTGTGTGCATTCACTGCTTATGTTTGTCTCCAGGGCTGGATTATGAGGGGGGCCTCCACCAACCTTTGGATTATGGTCTGTCCAGGAGGCTTTTCAGTCTTTGGCCAGCAACAAAGCTATCGGCGACAGAGCGACTGCTCACTGCACATACGCCACCAAGCACAGCCGCTGGCAGCTCAATGCAGGAAATTGTATTCTGCTGGACCAGCCGGGCGACTAAACTACCCCCCACCCAGAATGGCAAAGCAGGAGTACCCGCACATGGGTGGCACAAGTAGGCGGGTGCCAGACAATCAACACTTACTTAGGCGCCTTATTTATGAAGGAATAGCGACAGGTAGCGACTGGTGAGCGGCCGGTAATGACGGGCCCCGCCACGAGAACGCCGGCTCCCCACCACAATCACACATTTATCAAGCCGATCGTGCTTAGCGACTGAGATAGCGCCATATAGCGACTCATTCATCATTATTCCAGCCTCAGCCCACAGCGCCAGCGTCCGACCTTGAACAGCGACAGGTATAACCTCTCGCTACCTGGCGCTCTCCAATGCATTTCAATGGAACAATCTTTAAATATTTGTGAACAACTATATTGAATACCGCGCTATTTTAAACTACAACAGCTCCTACGTGCAAAGACTGGGTCCTCTGCCCAAGACAAAAGATAATCACAAATAGGAAATAACAGCACAGAGCTCAAAAGAAGTCCTTTGATGATTTTGCAAAAAACGAAGTGACTTCCTTTTCACGATTGACACATCACCCAGTGACCCTAGACCAGATCAGTGCAGAATCCACCACCTAATGTTAAAATGCTTACCAGAAATCGGTAAGGGAAACGCCTTTCACACCCAATGATAATGGTGCTCTTTTATATAAATCCAGGTATATCCAAAGTGTAGATTCCACAGTTAATTCACTGTATCTGCCAGCAAGGTGTAACTTCCACAATCAAGGGGTTAAGGGGTTTAACTCCCAGTACATAAAAGATAATAAGAGAATTTAATCCGGAATTTCTTGCTTGCTGTTAACCTGGTCAAAGTTCCGTTTTGGAACGAAACGCGTTGGTAAACAGCAGTACTTCACTTCCTATATTGAATCCCGGATTGGTGGAATTTATCGATGGACGGGATGGATTGACTGTATCTGCCAGCAAGGTGTAACTTCCACAATCAAGGGGTTAAGGGGTTTAACTCCCAGTACATAAAAGATAATAAGAGAAAATCTAGTGCAACTCAGCTAGCAAACAATAAGATTTATTAAAATGGATTTTGCACTCACATGTAATTTCATAAAAAAATAGGCATATTGAACAAGCTTGCAGGAAAGTCTCACCGCCAATCCATCCCGTCCATCGATAAATTCCACCAATCCGGGATTCAATATAGGAAGTGAAGTACTGCTGTTTACCAACGCGTTTCGTTCCAAAACGGAACTTTGACCAGGTTAACAGCAAGCAAGAAATTCCGGATTAAATTCTCTTATTATCTTTTATGTACTGGGAGTTAAACCCCTTAACCCCTTGATTGTGGAAGTTACACCTTGCTGGCAGATACAGTCAATCCATCCCGTCCATCGATAAATTCCACCAATCCGGGATTCAATATAGGAAGTGAAGTACTGCTGTTTACCAACGCGTTTCGTTCCAAAACGGAACTTTGACCAGGTTAACAGCAAGCAAGAAATTCCGGATTAAATTCTCTTATTATCTTTTATGTACTGGGAGTTAAACCCCTTAACCCCTTGATTGTGGAAGTTACACCTTGCTGGCAGATACAGTCAATCCATCCCGTCCATCGATAAATTCCACCAATCCGGGATTCAATATAGGAAGTGAAGTACTGCTGTTTACCAACGCGTTTCGTTCCAAAACGGAACTTTGACCAGGTTAACAGCAAGCAAGAAATTCCGGATTAAATTCTCTTATTATCTTTTATGTACTGGGAGTTAAACCCCTTAACCCCTTGATTGTGGAAGTTACACCTTGCTGGCAGATACAGTCAATCCATCCCGTCCATCGATAAATTCCACCAATCCGGGATTCAATATAGGAAGTGAAGTACTGCTGTTTACCAACGCGTTTCGTTCCAAAACGGAACTTTGACCAGGTTAACAGCAAGCAAGAAATTCCGGATTAAATTCTCTTATTATCTTTTATGTACTGGGAGTTAAACCCCTTAACCCCTTGATTGTGGAAGTTACACCTTGCTGGCAGATACAGTCAATCCATCCCGTCCATCGATAAATTCCACCAATCCGGGATTCAATATAGGAAGTGAAGTACTGCTGTTTACCAACGCGTTTCGTTCCAAAACGGAACTTTGACCAGGTTAACAGCAAGCAAGAAATTCCGGATTAAATTCTCTTATTATCTTTTATGTACTGGGAGTTAAACCCCTTAACTCCTTGATTGTGGAAGTTACACCTTGCTGGCAGATACAGTCAATCCATCCCGTCCATCGATAAATTCCACCAATCCGGGATTCAATATAGGAAGTGAAGTACTGCTGTTTACCAACGCGTTTCGTTCCAAAACGGAACTTTGACCAGGTTAACAGCAAGCAAGAAATTCCGGATTAAATTCTCTTATTATCTTTTATGTACTGGGAGTTAAACCCCTTAACCCCTTGATTGTGGAAGTTACACCTTGCTGGCAGATACAGTGAATTAACTGTGGAATCTACACTTTGGATATACCTGGATTTATATAAAAGAGCACCATTATCATTGGGTGTGAAAGGCGTTTCCCTTACCGATTTCTGGTAAGCATTTTAACATTAGGTGGTGGATTCTGCACTGATCTGGTCTAGGATCACTGGGTGATGTGTCAATCGTGAAAAGGAAGTCACTTCATTTTTTGCAAAATCATCAAAGGACTTCTTTTGAGCTCTGTGCTGTTATTTCCTATTTGTGATAATCTTTAAATATTCATTAATTAATTATTATTATTTTTTTTTTTTTTAAATGTGAAAAATTCTGAGACCACTTCTGCCATTTTAGATCATTTTTTTAAGGTAAAAAAAAAAAAAAAAATTGTACAGAAGTGATATTACAGGTCTGATATTAATGTATTCATATTACTAAATTATTTTAAAAACTTTTTTTTTGGTTTCCAAAAATATGGTGGTTTGGGGGTTAAAAAACTACTTTTAACCCATCGCCGCCAGCGCTCTGGGGTTTAAACATGCTTTTTCCAGCGCAATAATTTTTTGAGCGTGATTTTTTAATGAATATGGTGGGAGCCGGTCGCTAGGGCCAGTCGCTATCATACGCTCCCATACAGCGCGGAACCTGTCAAATAGCGACTCCTCACCCAATATTCAACATTACGGCAAACCGACTGAGTTGCTATCAACTACCGAACAACGGCCAAGCACAGCGACTACTAGCGGGCGCTCTGAAAATGCCGCTACAGTCGCTCAACTGTCGCTACCAGCCGCTGTTAATGAATCGGCCTCTTAGCTGGACTATTATTTTAATCCACCAGATTTTGTGCCCAGGGGCCTCCGCCACACTTAATTCGGCCCTGTTTGTCTCACTGCGCTGATGGGTTAAATCAGGGGCGTAGCTAGGAGGGAGCAGGGGGGCACTTGCCCCGGGTGCAGCAGGTCAGGGGGGCGCAGAAGAGGGACCTGAGAACAGGTGGGGGGGGGGTCATTTCAAATCTTTGCCCCGGGTGCCAGAAAACCTAGCTACTGCTGAAAAATTCCTTTTTAATTAATACCTGGCTTTCCAATAAAAGTGCGTTTTACCCATTAAACAGTCGTGTCGTTAATTAATGAGTTCATTATATTTAGATTTAGCCAAGCCTCAAAACAATTTCAAAAAGTTTCAAATTCCAAGCCCTTTCACTTCTTTATATTCCCATATACTAATGGATTGTAAGCTCTTCTCCTTCTGTATCCTCCCTTATACCCTAATAGATTGTAAGCTCTTCTCCTTCTGCATCCTCCCTTATACCCTAATAGATTGTAAGCTCTTCTCCTTTTGTATCCTCTCTTATATCCTAATAGATTGTAAGCTCTTCTCCTTCTGTATCCTCCTTTTAACCCTAATAGATTGTAAGCTCTTCTCCTTCTGTATCCTCCCTTATACCCTAATAGATTGTAAGCTCTTCTCCTTTTGTATCCTCCCTTATACCCTAATAGATTGTAAGCTCTTCTCCTTCTGTATCCTCCTTTTAACCCTAATAGATTGTAAGCTCTTCTCCTTCTGTATCCCCCCTTATACCCTAATAGAGTGTAAGCTCTTCTCCTTCTGTATCCCCCCTTATACCCTAATATATTGTAAGCTCTTCTCCTTCTGTATCCTCCCTTATACCCTAATAGATTGTAAGCTCTTCCTCTTCTCTATCCTCCCTTATACCCTAATAGATTGTAAGCTCTTCTCCTTCTGTATCCCCCCTTATACCCTAATAGAGTGTAAGCTCTTCTCCTTCTGTATCCTCCCTTATACCCTAATAGAATGTAAGCTCTTCTCCTTCTGTATCCTCCCTTATACCCTAATAGATTGTAAGCTCTTCTCCCTCTGTATTCTCCCTTATACCCTAATAGATTGTAAGCTCTTCTCCTTCTGTATCCTCCTTTTAACCCTAATAGATTGTAAGCTCTTCTCCTTCTGTATCCCCCCTTATACCCTAATAGAGTGTAAGCTCTTCTCCTTCTGTATCCCCCCTTATACCCTAATAGAATGTAAGCTCTTCTCCTTCTGTATCCTCCCTTATACCCTAATAGAGTGTAAGCTCTTCTCCTTCTGTATCCCCCCTTATACCCTAATAGATTGTAAGCTCTTCTCCTTCTGTATCCTCCCTTATACCCTAATAGAATGTAAGCTCTTCTCCTTCTGTATCCTCCCTTATACCCTAATAGAGTGTAAGCTCTTCTCCTTCTGTATCCCCCCTTATACCCTAATAGATTGTAAGCTCTTCCCCTTCTGTATCCTCCCTTATACCCTAATAGATTGTAAGCTCTCCTCCTTTCTGTATCTTCACTTATACTGTGATAGGTAATTTGGGAAAAGAAACAGGGGAATACGGGGAGAAATGAGAGAAAGATGATGTGAGTGTGGAAAATGATTGAAGGAAATATGCAAACGTGAAAAAGAAGGAGGTGATGTGGAAAAGAGAGAAAGATGGGGGAAATGTGGAAAAAAGAGGGAAGCAGTGAGGTAAAGGGAATGTGAAAAAAGATAAGAAGGAAATAAATAGAAAAAAGGGAGGAAGAGGTCATGTAGAAAAGAGAAAAAGAAGTAAAAAAGAACAAAAGAAGGAAATGTGGAAAAGAGAGGGAGACAGAGAAAATCTGCAAAAAAGGAAAAGAAGAGGGGGATGGAGAAAAGAGAAAAAAAAAGAAAAGCGTATAAAAAAATAAGTAAGGGGTGTGTGCTTACAGGGGCAGAAAACCATGGGGGCAGAGGAAATGTAGAAAAGGGCAAACAGAAATGAATATGAAAGACAGGGAGGCAGAAGAAAGATGAAACATTAAGGACAGAGATGTGAAGGCCAATTTATCACAGATGCTCAAGTGGCGAGACGCTATTAGCGCCGCAACACCAGCTATGAGAAGACAGCGCTGTTAGTATTTGGCACTGTAGGCTACCAGTGGCGCTGTGTCTTGTTTGTTTTTTTTTCCATTGGAGATAGCGACAGGTAGCGACAGGTAGCGACAGGTGGGGACGAGCAGAAGCCATTTGTATCTAACATGTAAATGAACAGCGCCTGCATGGGTGCTGTGAAACCACGATACTCAGGCATACAGCGCCATGTTCATCACAAACAAAAAGGCTTTTACTGGGGAGGGCAGCACAGTGACACATGGAATGACTTTGGGAACATAAAAATGACAGGACACATGATTGGCAGGCATTAAAACGCAAGTTACCCGCAAATAACTTTCACGTACAATAATGAAGAAAAATAAGAACATTAAAGTGGACCAACACCCAGGATTTTCACTATCCTGGCTTTTGGTCCACTTCCGGGGGTGCCCCGCTGCGTGAAACCCCCCAGAATGGCAGAAAAAAATCACCTCACCCCGCTCCTACGGCGCATGCACAAGCTTTGTCCAATCAGCGCGCTCAGAGCCGCTGTGGTATGCACGTACAAGGGACGGACAACCACAGCGGCTCCGAGCACGCTGGCGGCCGCATCTCGCGCTTCCCTCTTACAGGGAGCATGCCCGCGTCGGCCACTCACAAACGGCCGGCACGGGCGCGCGCCCTGCTGGAGAGAAGCATGAGATGAGGTCGCGCATGCGCCGTTGGAACGGGGGTAAGGTGAATGGGGCGTCCTGGGGGGTTTCACACAGCGGGGCATCCCGATTTCGGGTGCCCCGCGGGGAGGGATCTGATCGGCCCGGGAATCTTATAGATTCGCAGCGCTGCCGGGACCGACACAGGGGCCAGCGCTCCCCACGGGAACCGCAGAAACATAACCCTAACAATCTTAACGAGCGCCAAACAAACGATCTCAGCGGCAGCACTACCCTCCACCACATAGTGGACCTGGAGGGTTCTGATCTCCAAACAAGACAACATATTAAACACCAAAGCAGAAACAAAGAACTATACTGCATCTAAATATGAGGACATTCTAACATACCACAACTCCAGGCACCGGGGCCCTCCCCCTCCTCCTCGAAATTGTATATATCAAGGACTCCCACACCGAGGAAGCCATAGGCGAAACGCGTCTGTAACGGAGTTCCATCCTCTTGCTACAAACTGAGGGAAACAACAAATTGCTACAAACTGGGGTAAAAACCACCAACATTGCTACAAACGAGGAGTAACACCAATGGACATAGACCAAATGTGGACGGGCAAGTACTGAAGCCCCTCCCACACACAGGACACCCATTGATAGACTGTCTTATGGAGTTTTCAGCAACAAAGGCTGAACTAGCACCTCTGTCAAGGACACTAACCTTTTTACAGTTTGCACTTATTTGTTCACGTGTATATAATTGTATGTAACTCAATAAATAAGATTACACAGTCAGAGAAAGAACTGAGGTCTTTTTTCCCAAGGACTCCACAGGACCTCCGAAGGACCCTGTCTAGACATATCCTGTCTTCCAGGGACTTAGGAGGCACCAAGTGGACCCGCAAGGAAAATCCCAACCCCCTCCCTTGCTGTAACCTTGTCTGATCCAGACCAGGTATACCTCAGCAACCTGACTGTCGGCACCACATACTCCACATCACTTTCCTCTACCTCTCTCCCCCCTCTTATCTTATAGATTCCCGGGCCGATCAGCCTGGGTGTTGGTCCACTTTAACAAAAACAAAAATGAAAAAGCGCTAACAAGAAGTCACAAAAAATGGCTAATTGAAGTCTATGGGAGCACAATACTGAGCTCCTAATGTGATGTGACGTTGTAGGGAACACAGCGCCGGTGCTAACAGAACACCTGGCACTAGGAGAGGCGCTAAACATTTTTCCACGCCATAAATATGGCACTTCAGAAAAACACCTGCTACTAAGGCCCTTATTTATGAAGGAATAGCGACAGGTAGCGACTGGTGAGCGGCCGGTAATGACGGGCCCCGCCACGAGAACGCCGGCTCCCCACCACAATCACACATTTATCAAGCCAATCCTGCTTAGCCACTGAGATAGCGCCATATAGCGACTCATTCATCATTATTCCAGCCTCAGCCCACAGCGCCAGCGTCCGACCATGAACAGCGACAGGTATGACCTCTCGCTACCTGGCGCTCTCCAATGCATTTCAATGGAACAATCTTTAAATATTAATAATTAATTATCAATTTTTTTTTTTTTTAAATGTGAAAAATTCTGTGACCACTTCTGCCATTTTAGATAATTTTTTTAAGGGAAAAAATAAAAATTGTACAGAATTGATATTACAGGTCTGATATTAATGTATTCATATTACTAAATTATTTAAAAAAACTTGTTTTTCTTGGTTTCCAAAAATATGGTTGTTTGGGGGTTAAAAAACTTTTAACCCATTGCCGCCAGCGCTCTGGGGTTTAAACATGCATTTCACAGCGCGAGAATTTTTTGAGCGTGATTTGTTAATGAATATGGTGGGAGC
Source organism: Gastrophryne carolinensis (assembly GCA_027917425.1). Taxonomy (NCBI): domain Eukaryota; kingdom Metazoa; phylum Chordata; class Amphibia; order Anura; family Microhylidae; genus Gastrophryne; species Gastrophryne carolinensis. The sequence continues at coordinate 147,112,282 of CM051244.1, forward strand.
CGGTCGCTAGGGCCAGTCGCTATCATGCGCTCCCATACAGCGCGGAACCTGTCAAATAGCGACTCCTCACCCAATATTCAACATTATGGCAAACCGACTGAGTCGCTATCAACTACCGAACAACGGCCAAGCACAGCGACTACTAGCGGGCGCTCTGAAAATGCCGCCACAGTCGCTCAACTGTCGCTACCTGCCGCTATTAATGAATCGGCCTCCCCGTGTTGCGTTTCTTAAATAAGGCCCAAAGTGGATTAGAGAGGAAAGCTAAAAGAATTGGAGTGTAGCAGGTGTTAAGCAAAAGGGATTTTGAGAAGGACTCTTGGATGCCTGAGCGGTGTCTGCCAGCCACGAGCCTACCCCCGGGGCATCTAAAATAGGGATTTATGGCTGTGCGAAACCCTCGGTGTTGTCGGTAAACTCACATTGACTGGTGCTTCCACAGTGTGTGCTTTTGCTGCTGGCCTGCCTTTCCTGATAGGCTGGGGGGGGGGGTAGTTCTCCCCACACTGCAGGGTTATAGGGCTGGATTACATTAGCTAATCACCAATCTCAAAACCAAAGGTGGGAGTGGCTTTGGTAGTGGAAAAACCCATATTTGTTTTTAAATGAGCAACTGCCATCCTCGGACGATAAGGGCGGATGGGCTGTCACTATAAAAGAGGAATGCTCGGGCATAGCTTACTTCTGCCGCAAGTGTCAGTGCATTGCACGGAGCCAGCAACTCTATCCATTGCAATTTAAAGTGAAACAAAACCTTCCCTTCCCCCCAAATTACCTGCACCGCAAAACTCACCTGCTTCCTGGCTCCCTCGCGAACATCAGGCGCCACATCCCCACATCTTTGAGCTGTAAATGAGGTCCGGCCTCCTGCCATTCAAATGGGCCAGAAGTCTGCCGATTCCCGAATGCTGAACATTACATATGCATGGCAAATAGCTCTGATTGGATGAGAGCCCGCATATGCACCATAGGACCTGGAAGAGGTGAGTTTTATTGGGGGGTTTCACACAGTGGTGCATCCCAATTCAGGATGTCCGTGGGGCAAGGAACAAAACTCAGGAGTAGTCAAAACTCCAGGTTTTGTTCCCCTTTAATGAAACTGAGCTTGCACCATTTCTAGTGTCCATGATCCTTGCAGAGGACTATGCACAGTATATCTTACATTTCTGCAGAACCATAATTTTCCTACATGCAGAGCTGCGTTTCATGCTCGGGGCATCTCGGCCCTGATCACAGTATTATATGGAGTTCACGGCTCTATCTACTCTCAGCTAATGAAAGCTGATTTGTGCCGGGTCACCGCGGGTTAGTGCACACCACCGCACTTCCACTACTGCAAAGTCTATAAGTCCGAATAAATCATGTGACCCTCGGAGTTCCATTATTGTCAAAGCTGGAGCGACCCTTCTTTTACACTAAAACACTCTCATGTACATTATTACATTGTGATGTCATCGCCAACATAGGTTATACATATATTTTAACCTGTGAAGTTCCTACTGTCCAGATATAAATATAGTATGTTAGGAGGGTGCACCACTATAATTCAATGCTGTGCTCACTATATGACTAATCAACAAAAGCACCAGAGGGGATGCGGACCACCTGCCGCATTCACCCCCAATTACGAGCACCAAATCACAATTATTTTTATACAACATTTTTTTTATTGAACACACAATAATAGATAAAAAATGTAACCTTGCAGACACAACAAAGACAACACTTACTAAAAACAACTGCGCTTGCCCCAGGTAATTAGTCATGGTTTCATTCATATATACAAAATAACTCATCCAGGAACAATTGCCCTTCCAACACTATATATATATGTATGTTCTCCACAAATATATAGGGGAACGTTGAGATCTAGTGGCCCTCACCCAGCAGAAGCGGCATGGGAGGCCGCGTGCGCAGGTGTCTTCTGCTGTAGCTTACCTCCAGACCCATTGTACCCAGGAACTGATATGCTGCTATTCCTATGGCTTTGTATTTTCATTGATTGGCTCGGCCTTAATATTAATTATTTATTTTTCACTTGGCACTTTTCTACAGGTCCTGTTTTGGTCCATAATTACTATTTACTATTATTTTTCATCTCTGCATATTTTTGCACACAGTTTATGCTTTGTATTTTTGCACATGCATTTTAACTGTGCAGATGCCTTGTATCTAAGGTTTAGCACAGGTCACTTTAAAATAATAAAATTTGTATAAAAATAATTGTGATTTGGCGCTCCTAATTGGGGGTAAATACGGCGGGTGGTCTGCATCCCCTCTGGTGCTTTTGCAGATATAAATATATATATATATATATATATTTACTTAGGTTTGTACTTTTTAATGCCCGTCCCATCCCACCGGCTCCTAAAACACAGGCGGCCGTTTCACAAGAAGCCCGGAGGGGAGGTGTTATTGGCGAACAACGGAACATCAATGTTCCCCAGAGTCAGGCAGGTAAGACATTATCAATTATTAAAATGATATTGATTATATTAATAAATGATTATAAATTAATTGTAGTCATTGTCAAGGTTATACTTTCTAGGCTAGACACGATGGTTGTTGGGAATGTTAAGAAATAATAAACATAAGAGCATAGAAGACTGACGGCAGAAGACCCAATAGTCCACCGAGACCGCCCTGCTACGCGTCATTTACTAATTCGGAGACATCATCCACTTCATTTGCTAAAGTAAAATGAGATGGAGAAGTTCTTCCCTGCATTAGTAAATATCGTCCTCAAGCTTTTTTATGGAAAGATAATATATATATATATATATATATATATATATATATATATATGTAAATACATGATAGGCAAGCAAATCAATAGTCACCAGCGTAATGCAGTATAAGGGGGGCATTCTGCATGCTGCCTGTTATGGGGTGACTGGGGGGCATGCTGCATGCTGCCTGCTAGAGGGTGATTGGGGGGGCATTCTGCATGCTGCCTGTTATAGGGTGATTGGGGGGGCATTCTGAATGCTGCCTGTTATAGGGTGATTGGGGGGCATTCTGCAGGCTGCCTGTTATAGGGTGATTGGGGGGGGCATTCTGCAGGCTGCCTGTTATAGGGTGATTGGGGGGCATTCTGCATGCTGCCTGTTATAGGGTGATTGGGGGGGCATTCTGCATGCTGCCTGTTATAGGGTGATTGGGGGGGCATTCTGCATGCTGCTTGTTATAGGGTGATTGGGGGGCATTCTGCATGCTGCCTGTTATAGGGTGATTGGGGGGCATTCTGCATGCTGCCTGTTATAGGGTGATTGGGGGGGCATTCTGCATGCTGCCTGTTATGGGGTGATTGAGGGACATTCTGCATGCTGCTTGTTATAGGGTGACTGGGGGGCATTCTGCATGCTGCCTGTTATAGGGTGATTGGGGGGCATTCTGCATGCTGCCTGTTATAGGGTGATTGGGGGGCATTCTGCATGCTGCCTGTTATAGGGTGATTGGGGGGGGGGCATTCTGCATGTTGCCTGTTATGAGGTGACTGGGGGGCATTCTGCATGCTGCCTGTTATAGGGTGATTGGGGGGGCATTCTGCAGGCTGCCTGTTATGGGGTGATTGGGGGCATTCTGCATGCTGCCTGTTATGGGGTGATTGGGGGGCATTCTGCATGCTGCCTGTTATGGGATTATTGGGGGGCATTCTGCATGCTGCCTGTTATGAGGTGATTAAGTGGGACATTCTGCATGCTGCCTGTTATGGGGTGATTGAGGGACATTCTGCATGCTGCCTATTACGGGGTGATTGGGGGGGGGGCATTCTGCAGGCTGCCTGTTATAGGGTGATTGGGGGGGGCATTCTGCAGGCTGCCTGTTATAGGGTGATTGGGGGGGGGGGGGCATTCTGCAGGCTGCCTGTTATAGGGTGATTGGGGGGGCATTCTGCATGCTGCCTGTTATAGGGTGATTGGGGGGCATTCTGAATGCTGCCTGTTATAGGGTGATTGGGGGGCATTCTGCATGCTGCCTGTTATAGGGTGATTGGGGGGGGGCATTCTGCATGCTGCCTGTTATAGGGTGATTGGGGGGGCATTCTGCATGCTGCCTGTTATAGGGTGATTGGGGGGCATTCTGCATGCTGCCTGTTATAGGGTGATTGGGGGGGGCATTCTGCATGCTGCCTGTTATGGGGTGATTTGGGGGCATTCTGCATGCTGCCTGTTATGGGATTATTGGGGAACATTCTGCATGCTGCCTGTTATAGGGTGATTGGGGGGGCATTCTGCATGCTGCCTGTTGTAGGGTGATTGGGGGGCATTCTGCATGCTGCCTGTTATAGGATGATTGGGGGGGCATTCTGCATGCTGCCTGTTATGAGGTGATTGGGGGGGGGGCATTCTCCACACTGCCAGGTATGTGCTGATCCTAGAAATGGGGTGAGTATAGGTGGTTTCACACCGCAGCGATACCCCTAGGGAAATCTTTGACAAAGTGCTACTGTTTTGGCAACCCACCCTAAAAAAACAGATTTTTCCCCCACAGTGGTGTCCTCGTCCAGTAGTATAAAACGAATCCAGTCCCAAGATTGAGTACCATAGTGTTCCCGGCCACTGACAATCCCAAGGACAAACAGCCATCCCGCCACATGATTGTGACTGGCATCACTATGCCCCCTTCATTGCAATAAATAAGGGGAGGGGCCAGGACTGAAGGGGGCGGGCGAAGCATCTGCTTGTCTTGTCGCAGGATTCAATCTAAAGCCCCAGTAAGTGTTATGCTACTGGAGAGCTGCACAGGACAAAAGGTGAGTATGTGTTTTTTGTGTGTTTTGCCTAGACTGTCTCTTTTAAGTAGAACATCGAGATGAGAAATAGCTCCCAGATCACATGTAAGGTTTGTTTTTTGGACCAGGCAAACAGGGCGACTGTTTGGGGCACCATATCTATTAAATAACAGGGGGCTCGATACACTTTTCAGACATAGGGGCGGCTCATATACCTGTACGGAACAGCAGCAATCATCATAGGATGGGAGGGGGCAGAATTCTTCTTACTTTCCGCACTGAGCGTTATTTTGCCTAGAAACTGGTTGTGATGTCATAATAAATATTATACTACTTCCCAAAAACAAACCTGGAAATACGTTACCCGCTATCCGATATGTAAGAAAAATTAATAAAATGCATATTACTTTGATTAATACATATGTTATACTTATCATTGTAATGCTAATATATAATATGTAATCCTAACCAATTAATTTTCAATTATTAGTTTCATATATTATCCTTATTTTTTAATGTCTCTGCTTTTTTTCGTAGACACTTGTATTTGACAAAAGAAAGATAAATAGAGAGATATGGTCAAAAAAGGAGAAGAAAAGTTGGGAAGCGCAATATTATAAGTGTTATACCCTCATCTGCTTCTGCTTCTGTATGCAGTGACTCAGATTGTAGCCTGATAGAAATGTAGTATTTCATTTATAACACACAGATATATATATATATATATTTATTTATTTAGATTGTTATACCCTCATCTGCTTCTGCTTCTGTATGCAGTAGCCTGATAGAAATTAAGTATTGCATTTATAACACACAGATATATATATATATATATATATATATATATATATATATATTTATTTATTTAGATTGTTATACCCTCATCTGCTTCTGCTTCTGTATGCAGTAGCCTGATAGAAATTAGGTATTGCATTTATAACACACAGATATATATATATATATATATATATATATATATATATATATATATATATATTTATTTAGATTTTATAACTAAAAGTATATATATATATATATTTAGATTTTATAACTAAAAGTATGTTATAGTATATACTTTGTATAACAAAGTGACAATATGCAGTTGGATTCTGGCTAGTACTACTACTACTTTTTTTTGGTACAGTGGATATTTCTGCTCCTTTACTATACATACATATATGTTTAAATGTATATATATATAAAACACACACACACACACACACACACACACACACACACACTGTACATACTTATAGACATATACATATAAGTATATACATATAGTTATTTAAATATATATTTAAATGAAAATATAAATGTATAGATTTAGAGCAGAGTGCAAAAGAGGAAATATTATTTTATATATATAATTATTTTTTTTCTCAAATATTTATCGCTGAGCATTTACTTACTGCATATATAAATGTATACAATTCTAAATATGAAATAAACATATATATATATATCTGTTGCTATGTGTGTGTGTATATATATATATATATATATATATATATATATATATATATATAATTTTTTTATTTTTTTCTCTTAAATATTTAAACTATATATACATAAACACAATATAAAATAATATATATATATATACTATATATCTACAGACAGTTGGACAGGTAGAGAGAAGTGCGTTGTTCTCTCTGCCTTCCATTATCTGTCTCCTTTTATTCCATGATGAGTTCTCCTGGGGAGGCCCCACCTCTTACAAGTGTCCAGTATAGATCCATCCTCCATGTCCTCCAGTGTTCTGGGGCACATTCTGTGCAGCATCCATCCAGATCCCATGGTACCGCCTTTTCCGTCCGTCCCGCCATGTAACACCATCATCTCGGCCGCACATTTCAGCACATTGGTGTTCATAGAAACCTCACCTCTATAAAAAATAAAACACAAAGCCCCTCCATGAAAACATAAAATCATCCCGGCCTCCCATCCCCTCTGCCTGCTCCATAGCCTCTCCCTGCCACCGCTCTGCTACAGTTAATCAACATGTTAATGAGCACAGATCCTAATCAATAGCTTCAATCGGAAAAGCAGAAATCACCAGGCCTGCTTCTACCCTTCGGCCGAGGCATATCCCCAGCCCCCACCCTGATAATGGAAACAAATGAGGATCTGCAGTGAAATGGGTTAATTTACTTAAATTAAATTATTTCCACAGACGAGAATTGTGGTTTTCGGTGTGGTGCTTAATGATGGTCTAGATGGCAGGTAATGGGTTAATACTAATGTGTTACTGTGCCGTTCATGGATTTGCATTGTGGTTATGCCTTCATACAATACAATACCAGCTATAGAGCTGTGATGGTAAAGAGGACCTGTTGCTGACACCCAACAACTTCCAAGCCCATGCAGGGGCATCTATGCTGTTTCTGCTGACAGATTACAAATAAGACTATTGGACTAGATGCCTAGAAACTCATAGGATCCACGGGACATGGACCTCCAGTTAAGAACTACAGAGAGGCAAATAAAAATTGTTTAGGAAGCATGGATCATGTACTTAGATTCTCCACAATACCCCTCGAGCTTTGAGCTCTTTGGGTGCAACCAGCTATATGTGGCTCGTTGTTTTGGATGCTGGCTTAATACTAGGGGTAGGAGATGGACTAGGTAGAGGCAGCGTGTAATAAATAAGATATGTGGCCCCTAACCCCCAAAAAGGCCTACAATACATAACAAGTACACTTCAATAGTCTTAGACCACAATCTACCAAACAGGGGGGCAAAGTGTTAGGTTCTTTGAGGTCATCAGACAGTGGTTGGATAGTATAAGGCCATCATACAAAACCCTTGGTAATACAAAACTTTTAGATGGAGCACTGAGTGATATGGGGGCATGAAATACAACACTCAGTGTTACAAGGCTTTGGGTTTTCTCACTGGATAATATTCTTCAAAATATAACTTCAGAATTAGCACTGACAGGAAGCCAACAGATTTTACACTAGCACAAGGGTCCTCAAATTGTGCACTGTATGGTTGGAGGCCATCGTATGATATCATAACTCTATAGCATGGCTCTATATAGAGGTATTTTTGGTTTAAGGCCGTAGGTGCAAGGACTTTCAAGTTTGAGTAATGGTAGGGTCAATGGAAGGCTGTTTGGCATGAGACCATCAGTTGTATGGTGTGGGGCTATCAGAATGTGTACCGTGTGGTATTAGAATGGGAAATATGGTTTGTAGCCATCAAATACCCATATGATGGGAGGCAAAGAGATGGAGAGCTTCATTGTGTGGGGCCATCAGAATAAACCCTGGGTGGCATATAGATCTTTCTGTGGTGTGGGTCCTCATGTGGGTCCTCACATTGAGGGCATTTAATGTGAGCCCATACAATAGCAGCTGTATGGTGTGAGGCTATCAGAATGAGTTATGGTTAGTATGGAACGGAAGCACTGTATAGTAAAGGGGCATCAAATCAAGCACTGAGTGCTTTGGGTTCAATGTTTACATTACTTTATGGTTTGTGGCCATCAAATGGCCGTATGGTGGGAAGCAGTAGGGTAGTCAGCTGTATGGTGTATCAGACTAAGCACTGGGTGGCACAAGGCTATTATATGGCTTACTTTATGGTATGTAGTCATCACATGCCACCATGTGGATTTATCTATGGTGTGGGTCATCACTTGGAGGCCTGTAAAATGTGAGACTGTACATTTGGAGTTGGGGGACTAGAAGGAAGTATGGGTGGTATTAGGCCACCACACAAAGCCCTGTGTAGTAGTGGGCCATCACAAAGAGCACTAAGTAGAAGGGGGCACCAATGGATTACTCTATGGTTTGTGGCCATCACATGACTGTGTTTTGTAAGGCAAAAGCTCGGAGAACTGTAGGGTGTGGGACTATTATAGTATAGTATATATATAGTATTATAAGTACTGAATTAAGGCCATTTGATGACCTCATCTTAGGCTTAGGATTGAGAGCTAAATAGTATATGGCATGGGGCCATGTGGGACCATCATTTAAACACTGGACAGTGGTGGACTAGGAACAAAAAGCCCTGGATTTTGGCTCCCAATCAGTCCGACAAGTCCAAAGCTGAGGCTATAGATCTGCAGGGTTGGATAATGTGTCTGGGGGGGGAGCGGGGTGCTGGAAGCAGCAGCCCAGTCAGCCCTAAGGCAGTGCGGTTCATGGGGAATTCTCCGAGGTCCCCTTTGGCCAGTCTGCCCCATTACAGCAGATATTACCCCATGTAGCATTTAAACATAAGGGCAAATATAATGGGAGCTGGGCTTTTGGGGTACTAATGCATAATATCTATTGGGCCTAGACAATTCTGAGGGTAAACCTACAGAAAAGGTGTCTCGAATGGCTTCTTGCCTTCCTTAATATGACTGGTAGCCCTTTAAGCGTCGCACAGAGTCACTTCACCATGATTTAACACTCAGATTAATGTTCATGCAAATCGGTAATTCTGGATTCCTGACTATTTCCAGTCGCTGAGTGAGAATTATGCTGCACAAATGGACTGCTACTTGGACTCCGTATAACACAGCTTAAGCATTCTGTCAGGGAGAAAGAAAAAGATTTTAACCAGTTAAATCCCTGCAACTGCAAATGACTTCAATTATAACACTATAAAATCAGCATTTATGGAATGACCTTCAAAAATCAGTATTCACATCGTCCTCCAGTTATCCTCTGACCTTGTCCCGAGATGGGAGAAGCTGAAGACCATTTGGCAGTACGGACGCCATCTTGCCCATTGCAGTTGCCTAGCAACCTTTTTGTGAGTTGACCGCTTAAGGGACAAACGTATTGATTATTCAGATTGAATCATTGGATTTCCACCTTCATAACACGGCATCCATCTTTTTACCATTTTCCGTGATTTCGAGGGAGAAATTCAGGAACTTTCTGCTTCAAAGTCTAAAAGCCACCACCACCAAAATGAATACTCCACTGTTCTTTTAGAGGCACATGGACTTACTGGCCTTTTAGATCTCTCCAGCAGTAAGACATCCCCACCTTGTCATAGGTTAGCCTACAGTGATCCCCAAAAAACAACCGTTCCCTTCATCAACTGTCCCCCTTATCTCCTCCATGTGTTTCCTTGGGGCACCCTGCATTTCAAAATGGATACCTTGCAGAGTATAGATGTCAGACCTTTGTTGTCAGTTGTCATTGTCACCCAAAATTTTTATTTTTGTGAGGCTGGTGACCAAAATAATCACGTCTACATTTTTCTCTAGCTGTGCAGTAGTCCTTGTGGCAGCATTGATCTCCAGGAGGACCATCCTTATAAGATGCCATAAAATAATATAAGATGTTATATTATATAAATATATATTATAGATATAATTGTAACATATTTTCAACAGTATCTACCTGTACTTACCATATTCTACCTTAATCCTATCAAAATAACATTGTGGGGCAATTTAAGTAAGGTTAGAGCGATGAAAACATCTCCAAAACTGAAAAAGTTACCCAAAATCAGGATCCTGATATGACTTATGATCTCCAGCTTTTCCAATTTGACTCTATATAATCTCATTGGGAGACACCATAACCAGAACCTGGCATACCTCCAGAGCCCACTCAGGCTGCCAACACAGGGGAAGTATAAGACCATTATACAAGTCACCTGCCAATGTCAACCAAAAATTAACCAAAAACCAACGCATGACATCTCTGTTCAGCAACCCCCCCCCCCCCATGTGCTTCCAATCCTTCTAGTCTTCAGCTGATAATAAAAAAATAATAATGTGGACGGGGGTGTTGGAAGCAAAAGCATAGCTAGGCCCAAAGCAGTACAGCCCACCGGGATTTTCCCGGGTCTTCCTATGACCACCAGTTAGCCCTTGTCACTGGCAACAGTAGGTGATATTTCCATGGATTTCCAGGAAAAGTATATCATTTTTTTCAGAGTTTGGGCTTTAACATGAAATTTTGGTTTGTAGTTTTTTAAGCACTTTCTCAAAAATTAAAAAAAAATTCTGTCTTACATTTTGTTGCATTTTTTAAAATAAAAAAATGTAAGTTTTTGAAGAAAATCATATTGCGCGTAAAAGCCCCATTACTCCCAGTTACAATGGTACCACATATGTTACATACGTGGAAGGCTGTTTGGCATGAGGCCATCGGTTGGGGGCTGCATGGTGTGGACCTATCAGAATGCGTACTGTGTGGTCTTATGCCCTTATTCATCAAGCGATAGCGCCAGGTAGTGTCTGACGAGCGCCAGGTCCCGCCAGCTAACGGCGGCTACCGACTCAAGTACGCCCGGCGTCGGCCACAATGACGCATTTATCAGGCTAAATGAGGCTAGCGCCGGCGAGAGCGACAGCTACCGCGGGATTCATCATGTAGCCGACTGCAACGAACAGCGCCGCTGCTAATCCCATCACAGCGCCAGGTCTGACCTGTCGCTCCCTGGCGATGTCCAATGCATTTCAATGGAGCAATCTTTAATTAATCATAATTAATTGCTATTAATGTTTTTTTTTTTTTTTTTTAATGTCAAAAATTCTGTGACCACTTCTTCAATGTTAGGATTTTTTTTTTAAGGTAAGATTTTGTGCAGAATTGATATTACAGGTCTGATATTAATGTATTCATATTACAAAATGTTTATAAAAACTTGTATAATTTTACAATCAAAAAATATGGTTGTTTGGGGGTTAAAAACTATTTTAAATCCATCGCCGCCAGCGCTCTGGGGTTTAAACAAGGAATTCACAGCGCGAAAAAATTCGGAGCGTGATTTGTTAATGAATCTGCAGCAAGCCGTTCGCTCTGGCCATTCGTTGTCAGGCGCACCCATACAACGCTGAACCTGTGAAACAGCGACCCCTAACCCCGTATTCAACATTACCGCACACCGACTGAGTCGCTGTCAACAAGCAAACCCTGGCCAAGCACAGCGCTGAGAAAATCACGCTACTGGCGCTCATCTGTCGCTACCTGGCGCTATTAATGAATCGGCCTCCCCGAATGGGAAATATTGCGTGGGGCCATCAGAATAAACCCTGCGTCATATTGCGTGTGAAAGCCTCATTCCTCCCAGTTACAATGGTACCACATATGTTTTAATAGAAACCCGTGCCTGCCCAGGAGACACCGGAAACCGAAAAGAGTGTTTTATGAGATTTTCAGATGAAATACAACTATTATGCGCACTATCAACGGTTAAGCCCTTAATTTTTTTTAAAAAATGGTGTCGGGTCCCCCCCTCTTCAGAAGGGCACGTTTTTAATTAATTTTTAAGGATTAAATCCACGAACGTTTTCAGAAAAAAGGTGTGCCCCCCCCAAACCAGCCTGGACAGCTCACTCCTTGCCACCAGCTCACTCATTGCCTATAAAAAAAATATCCATATGCAGCTGATGAAGCTGAATGGAATCCTAGCCGCACCTGCGATCGGCACGCAGCACCCTCTGCATCCCTAGGCTGTGCCCAGCCATGCCAGAAACTCAGTTATGGCCGGCCTGGCCGTACACGGCCCTGAAAAGGGCTCATTGCAGGGATAAGCATTATCAAGTGACTTGGGGGGCTGTTTCACACAGCAGGGCACCCCAAATCAGAATGCCCTAAGAGTGAAATGCAAACTGGACCTAGCGTCTTATAGGTGTTGTGTACTGTCCCCCAGCACCAATATCACCCGGGTGCATAACCAGGGGCAGATTATAGGGACGGCCAGGGACGGCTCCAGGTTTACGTGGGCCTTTGGGCGGCATGGTCTCAGTGGGCCCCTGTGTGGTGAAGAGTCGCATCACATCACTGAGGGACGCCCCGAATCTGGATGCCCCCTAAGAATCAAAATAAAAGAAAAATAAACCTTCTCCTGGCACACGCTCCTGGTCTCCTTGATGCTGCCTGCTGTTTGATCACTCCCAGGGGGGGACAGCACAGGCAACAGCAGAATCTTTTTGTTGCATAGTGTTGTCCTTTCCCGGTGGGAAAAAGAAGTTGCACCTCCACCTCGATCATCGCTGGCACACTGTGAGGAGATGTGGGCACCAGCTATGGCACACTCCAAAGGCCAGCCCTGTCAGTGGGCCCCCCTGGAAGCTGGGGGGCCCCGGCAGCTGCCCTGCCTTGCCGGGTGCTGACGCCGGCCCTGGGGAAGGCACCCGGCAGTTCTTGGAGTTGTGTACTGTAAGTGCAAGAGTAAGGCCCTTATTTATGAAGGAATAGCATCAGGTAGCGACTGGTGAGCGTCCGGTAATGACGGGCCCCGCCACGAGAACGCCGGCTCCCCACCACAATCACACATTTATCAAGCCAATCCTGCTTAGCGACTGAGATAGCGCCAGATAGCGACTCATTCATCATTATTCCAGCCTCAGCCCACAGCGCCAGCGTCCGACCTTGAACAGCGACAGGTATGACCTCTCACTACCTGGCGCTCTCCAATGCATTTCAATGGAACAATCTTTAAATATTAATAATTAATTGTTATTAATTTTTTTTTTTTTTTAAATGTGAAAAATTCTGTGACCACTTCTGCCATTTCAGATAATTTTTTTAAGGGAAACAAAAAAAAAAATTGTACAGAATTGATATTACAGGTCTGATATTAATGTATTCATATTACTAAATAATTTTAAAAACTTGTTTTTTTTGGTTTCCAAAAATATGGTTGTTTGGGGGTTAAAAAACTACTTTTAACCCATCGCCGCCAGCGCTCTGGGGTTTAAACAAGCATTTCACAGCACGAGAATTTTTGGAGCGTGATTTTTTAATGAATATGGTGGGAGCCGGTCGCTATGGCCAGTCGCTATCATGCGCTCTCATACAGCGCGGAACCTGTCAAATAGCGACTCCTCACCCAATATTCAATATTACGGCAAACCGACTGAGTCGCTATCAACTACCGAACAACGGTCAAGCACAGCGACTACTAACGGGCGCTCTGAAAATTCGCTCAACTGTCGCTACCTGCCGCTATCAATGAATCGGCCTCTAAGTGTTTTTTTGGTCTCTGCTGGTGGGGGGGGTGTGGTACCCTATACAAATAATCTGCTCCATACCATGGACACCGCTGTCCCTAAAGGTTTCACTCTATAGGGTTTTATATAGTTAAGAGGTCCAAGAGTTTAAATGCTCACACCTTGCCTTTTTCCCGGACGTGCACTTAAAGCCAATCAATTCCCATCATTCCTCATACACTATAGAGCTGGTTTGACAGAAACATGGGAATCCATCACGTTGGAGAGAAGAGTGTCTTCCAAGCTCTGGAGGCCAAGTGAGGGTCATCAGAGAAGTGACACGAGGCGTACGTCACTGACACCCAGCTCACTATAATATACTCGCGGCAGCGGAGAAAAGCCTCGCTCAGCAGAGGAGGGAGTTTTATGAAGGATTCGGCCATAAACACAGGATATCTTTAAAGGGCCGCCATAAAGTCAGCAGGTGACAGTTAGATACATTAGTATAAATGGCATGCTATCCATGAAAACTATGTATAGCGCTATATCAACTATGTATAGCAAGCAGGGCAGCACCTGGGCGGGTGGTTTACAGGTATGGACCCCCAGCACCCCAGACCTGGTGGAGCACAGCTGCCTTTTGCAATGCTTATATGTGCAGCATGGCCCCTGTTTGCATTATGGGGATGATGAGCTGCTGATGGTGTGGCGTAACAAAAGAGAGCATCGACTGGAAAGAGGGGGAATGGGAGCCGCAAGTTCATGGAGCTCAGGACACATATCAGGTGGAGGCATAAGCTTTTGAACAGAGCACCTGCATAGGGAGTGGTCTCCTCAGTCTCCCTGCGGTCTGCAATGCTCTTCCTAATGGGATAGCGAGTTAGGAGCTCCATGGGGTCCTCTCCCTAAGTTGGAATGGAGATATACATTGCTCTTGAGTGAGACAGGCTGATTCATTACTAAAGATGTTTGTGTTTGTCTCAGCGCAAAAGTATACCAATGGTGGTATAGCTGCACCTATAGTAAGGCGAACCTGTCCTTATGGATAGCTGGAGTGGGTGTTTACTTATCCTCTTCCTAAGAATGTTCTAGGAGAAAGATAAGTATTAGGTGCGCTGTGGATAAATTAAGGTTAGTAGGAAGAAAAATTAGCGATTGAAGAGACTTTCTTGTTAGAAGAATTGGTTAACGTTGCAGGTGATTCTTCTGAGTCTACTTGTTAGCGGCAGGAAAAAATAGGGTTAGGGTTAAAAATGTTTGAGGTTGGTATTGTTACCAGTTAATCAGACCAGCGACAACCAGTATCATTACCTCTGGTCGATTAGGCCTCAAAAATCTCCAAAGTTGTTGGAGATTTTTTCTCTACCTGGTCACCAATTTAATGGTTGCCAGGGTCGTAAGTGCCCAGTGCCGTAAATGGCCCTATTGGGAACTTCCTTTTGCCAGCAATAATAATAATAATTAACGGTGGTGCACAGTGCTGGACTCACCTGTCTAGTAATGTGATTCATTACTAGCACCAGGTAATGGCAGATGAGCGTCTGTACAGCGGCGCTAAGAGCGACTGCTCTTAACGGCCGTGAGTCGCTATTACAGAGCGCCTCAGTCGCTGTAGTAACATGGCCGGCATTGATGAATTTGATATGTGAGTCGCTATAACACCAGTACAGAGGTATATGGGAGTGAACGGTAGCAACGGGTCAGTGTGAGTGACTCAAACCATATTCATCAAAAAAACTCAGTACGGTGCAAGACAATACCTCATTGTTGCTAATGATCGGAAAGAGGGAGCCATTTTTTTGTCCCTGTTCCCAGGTCCTCGGTGGCCCAGTCTGTTGGCCAGGGCATTAGCCCTTCAACCCTTTCTCCAGTGCATTTCTAATATGGATTTTGACCAAGACCTAACTCTCCACAAGGTAATGCAGATTTTGGTAGAACTCCAAATGTGGTCACCAAACTCAAATAACCACAGGGTCTGAAGTATAAGAGAGGTCCTTGTTTTCACCCCCTGGTGGTGGGAATGTACATGGCTGCTGGACAACTTTGGTCAAGTTGGGTCCAGAGCTATGGACAGGCTAAGGTCAACGCTCAAAATTGGGTCACTGTAGCCCAGAGCGCCAGATGCTGTTTGATTAAATTCAGTTTTTGAACACATATCCACTAGTAACAAAGCGAAAACACATGGAATTGCATCGTTATTACATTGTGACGTTAACACTTTAATACCAGACCTGTAATGACAATTCTGCATAAAAATATAAAAAAAATCAAAAAAGTTTTCAAAAATGTATTTAAATACAGGAGAGGTCACACAATGATTTGAGAGTAAAAAAAAAAACAGATCAAAAACCCTGTTTAACCCTTTCGCTGCCAGCCGACCTGCGGCATTGGTGACTCTGTGTTGCCAGACCCTTTTCTGCCATTTTGCACTGAACATGGATTTCCAGGAATTTCCTAGGAAAATTATATATTGTTTTTTTTTCAGCACAGTCTGGGCTTTAATATGACATGTCTTGTTTTTAAGTTTGTTAGTGTTTTTTTTGTTATTTTTGAGGAAAAGTCGTTAAAAAACAATAAAAATAAACTATTTTTAACAATTTGTAGTGTTTTTTCCTCAGTAAAACATGCAAGTTTACCAGAAAATCATAATGTGTGTAAAAGCCCTATTGCTCCCAATTACAACGGTACCACATATGTATTGATAGACACCCTTTCCTGTCCAGGAGACCCCCCAAACTGAAAAGAGTGCTTGAAGGGATTTTCAACGAAAAAACAACTATTCCGCACTCCTTGCAGTTTTTCCACAAAAACACCCCTTTAGATCTGAAATACCCCCCCCCAATACCATATATACAGTATACTGAAAGTACACACCTCAAGCTTTCTAGGCGTACCAGGTTTGGTGTTGTGGCCACAGGTGTCCAGGTGGAATCCATTGACAAAAGCAGGCTTTTCACAGGGTTTCTTGACGACAATAGTAAAAAAACAGAATCAAACCCACATTGTTTTTTTTTTTTTTAAACTTTAATCTTAAAAATACACACCAAATTGGAAACAGCAAGGTCTCCTGAACAGAACAGTACCCAACATGCATAGCTCTGAAAGTACACCCCTTAGGCATTCTAGGCGTACTAGGCTTGTTGCTGTGGGTGCAGCTTTCGGGGCGCAAACCTTCAAGGAATTCCCTGGTTGCACCGGATTTTGCTAAAAAAATAGTTAAAATGCTGAATCAAACCCACATTTTCTTAAAAAAAAAATAGGCCAATCATAGCTACCTGTAAGGGTAGGGTTACCAATCACCCCAAAGTTAAGCATACGCATGAAGGGCATTTCACTTGAAAATTCCTACTCTGCGGACAACATTCACACCCTACGCTTTTTCAACCAAAACAACACTTTTCAATTCAAATACCCCCCACAAACCATATATTCTCTGAAAGTACACCCCTTAGGCATTCTAGGCGTACCAGGATTGTTGCCGTGGGTGCAGCTTTCGGGGCGCAAACCTTCAAGGAAGGACCTAGTTGCACTGCATTTTGCTAAAAAAAAAAGTTAAAATGCTAAATCAAACCCACATTTTCCTAAAAAAAATAGGCCAATCAAAAAAATACACACCAAATTAAAAACAGCAAGGTCCCCCAAACAGAACGATACCCAACATGCATAGCTACCTGCAAGGGTAGGGTTACCAATCACCCAAAACTAACACATGCGCTATGGAAAAATAACAAAACAACCCTTTACATTTCTTACCTGCACTAAGAGGTGCAATTAGGGTTAGAATGGTGAGGTGCAATTAGGATACTGTAGCTGTGGCATCAGATTATAAGATGAGTGATCAATGACCAATATCAGGAATCAAAAACCTGAAATGGGTCACATTTTGTAATCATCACTTGCCACAAGTAACCAGCTGCTCCTGCTCCAGCACTTCCCATCGGATTAGCAACAGCTCCAAAGAAACTAAAGGAAAATAAAATATAATGACAACACAAAATACCTGTGCCAGCACACAGGAAACATAATTTAACTAAAAGGGGCCCACCTACAGACTAAAACAAAAAATGTAGGAGAAAAAAATGCATTGCTCAATAATCTAATTGAGTATGGTATACCTCAAAACAATCTTGTAGGCATAAACCGGGTTGGCTGGGACAGGTCGGGCAATAGTACCGCACATCCCTTCTAATGCCACGCTTCCTGCAAACCCTACAAGCTTTTTGGGGATACCTCTTTCTACCACTATCGGGAAGCAACTTTATAAAGTGCTTCCCAATCCACCTGACCTGATTATCGTTAGTAGCCATACTTGGTTCCTTCCTCAGTATCCCCAAACAACAAAGCAGGGAGTAACTGCTGCTGGTATTTAACGTAAGATAAATTGGAGCCTGGCACTGCTGCCTTGAAGGCAACAAAGCTGTTGTAAGTTGCCATTTGGACCAAATGGATAGCAACTTTAGTGTACCAGGCTCTAGTTTTTCGGGTGGCGTTGTAATAAGTTAATATTTGGTCCGTTTTATCAATGCCACCCATGAATTTATTATAATCTTTTATGCAACGTGGCTTTTGGGAAGGGGCTCAGGGACCACGTTGCCGTACATTCACAACTGACTCATCGCGGAGTGTTGTCAGTAGGAATACATTTTTTTTGCCCATGTATTTCATGGACAGGACCTCATCGCTTCTTAGAGCGTAAGACTCCCCACTAGTTTTTTTTCAAGTAGTGACCTGGGCAATCCTTTTCGATTAGGGTTGATGGTGCTGCAGTCCGGGGTATCCAACGAATAAAGGGCGCAAAATAAGGGGATGCTGGTATAGAAGTTGTCCACATATAAGTGGTAACCTCTACCCAACAGTGGAGTCATGAGTTCCCAAACGATCTTTCCACTTATTGACAAATCAAGGGGACAACCAGGGGGGTCCAGATAGGTGTCCTTTCCTTCATAGATTCGAAAATATTTGATGTAGCCGGTCACACTATCGCATAATTGGTAAAATTTAATCCCGTAGCGGACACGCTTGCTAGGGATATATTGCCGAAAAACAATGCGCCCTTTGAAAAGCAGTAGTGACTCGTCAATACATAATTTTTGGCCGGGGGTGTACACTACTGCGAAGCGATCTGACAGGCTGTTAAACAGGGGCCGTAATTTATGAAGCCTGTCGTGACCGGGCTCACCACGGGGAATAGAAGTGGAATTGTCGTTAAAATGCAGAAGCCGTAGTCAAATTTGGTAGCGGTTTCTGGACATTACGGCCGGAAATAATGGAGTTGCCAATATGGATTGGGTATCCCAGTAGGCAGAAATACAAATTTTTTTTAGGATACCCATTGCTAGAGTGAGCCCCCCAAATTTCTTTATCTCACTCAAATTTGTGGGATGCCATGCCTGAGCTCGGGCGTGCCTCTGCTGGGGGTTTTGCGCTAAGACCTGCTCGGCATAGAGATTGGTAAAGAAGACCATATCCAGTAGGATGGCTTCTGTGAGGAACAATTTGAAAAAGTCAATGACACCAAAATTTGTGGTGTCTACATTGACCCCGGGGACCGAATCAAAAGGGGGAATTTCGGGGGTAATATTATTAGGAGGCCTCCACGCAGACGCTCCTTCACCAGCTGCAGCACTCGATGCCTCATCCTGCACTACACTCGCCTGTAGCGTGGCCTCACTTTGTGCGGCACTATCCCTTCTACGGTGGCTACTACTACTGGTAGCACTGCGCGGCCGTGTTTCCTCAGTAGAGGATACACTGTCTGACTCGCTGTCTGATGGGAAGTACTCAGACCCTGACTCACTTAAATCTTCCGAGTCAGACGCCATCAGGTAAGCTGCAGCTTCCTGTGCAGAGTACCGCCTACCAGCCATACCCAAATGCAAATAAAAATCTAAAAAAAATTCAACTAAAGGGTCTTCCCGAACTAAAGGCTAAAACTAAAAGCTAAAACTAAAGGCAAATTACAAAAAATACAATTTCACAGTAAACAATAAAACAAAGCAAATAAACAGTCAAAAATAGAAATAAAAGTGTATAGCTACAACCCGATGAGAAGTGGTGGAGTCAGGAGCAGCAGGTCACAGGATCCCAGCGCACTTAGACCATCCCTGGAGCAGCAGATCCGGCAGATGAAGAAGGTCTTCCTGGAGCAGCAGAAATAGGGTCCTAAAAGCTAGGGGGGGTCGGTCCTAAAAGAGTAGGGGAGGCTAGGGTCCCAAAAGGAGGGGGAGGCTAGGGTCCCAAAAGGATCGGGAGGCTAGGGTCCCAAAAGGAGGGGGAGGCTAGGGTCCCAAAAGGAGGGGGAAGCTAGGGTCCCAAAAGGAGGGGGAGGCTAGGGTCCCAAAAGGAGGGGGAGGCTAGGGTCCCAAAAGGAGGGGGAAGCTAGGGTCCCAAAAGGAGGGGGAGGCTAGGGTCCCAAAAGTAGAGGGAGGCTTGGGTCCCAAAAGTAGAGGGAGGCTAGGGTCCCAAAAGGAGGGGGAGGCTAGGGTACCAAAAGGAGGGGGAGGCTAGGGTCCCAAAAAGAGGAGGAGGCTAGGGTCCCAAAAGTAGAGGGAAGCTAGGGTCCCAAAAGGAGGGGGAGGCTAGGGTCCCAAAAGGAGGGGGAGGCTAGGGTCCCAAAGCACGAGGGCTAAGGTCCCAAAAGAGCAAGTGAAAGGTCCAAACAAAGGCAGTAACGATCTTCGGGGAAAACCAAATCTCAGCGAACCACCTAAGGTAAAATGTTAAGATTAGGAAGTGTGGGTGAGCCCCCCCCCCCCCCGAATGCCTGATAATAACTACCTGATCCCCCAATCTAACGACGCATGCATGGGCAACAGCCGCACTATGCTATACCTAGAGCGGTGGTAAGGTAAGTTTTACTGGCAATCGAGGGGATTCACTCTACTAGTGACTCCCCTGGAGATGAGCAAACTTCTTAAAAATTCGATTCGGGCGATTCGCCGAATTTCTTCAAGAAATTCGGGTTCGTCCGAATCGAACTTTTAAAAATCGCTCATCTCTGCCGGCATGTAGGTAAGTGTTTGCTACATGTCGGCATGGTGGGAGCGGGGGAGGCCGGCTGAGCAGGTGGCATGGCTCACTCACCCGGTCCTTGCGGTGCTGCTGTTCTCCCTTCTCCTCGCTTGTACTGTACTTCAGCCATGTCTCCTCCAGCTCCCGGCGCCGTGACGCATGAAGGCAGGAGAAGGGAGAACAGCAGCACCGCGAGGACCGGGTGAGTGAGCCATGCCACCTGCTCAGCCGGCCTCACCCGCTCCCACCATGCCGGTATGTAGGTAAGTGTGTGCTACATGCCGGCATGGTGGGAGCGGCGGAAGCAGCCACCAAGTGAACTGTAGGTCCCAGCATGCCTACGGCCACCCACCCAGCCAAAAAAAGACCCGACCCACACAGTGATGACACCCAGCACCCCCACACGCCTTTGATCAGCAAAAAAAATTAAAAGAAAATAAGGATCAGCACAAAAAATGTTTTTGACAAGGGAACTACATGTCCCAGCATGCCTACGGCCACCCACCCAGGCAAAGTCACTCCCCCACACAAGTGTGAACCCCCCTGGCACCCCAACCTTCAACCGATCACAATAAAAAAACCCAAGAAAAGGGTTACAATGGCGGCGGCGGCGGCAGTGCACCTGGTGCACTAATGATCCCAGCGATCCTGCAGCCACCCACCCGGGCACTCACTCACCCGGACACATCAAATGTCATCCCACACACCCCCAGCAACCCCCACACACCTCAGAACCGACGATCAAGAGGAGGAGCTGGAGATCGCTGGCTGCTTATATAGTGGAGGCGCCGGCTAATGAGAGCAGCAGTGCACCCCACTTCCGATTGGTCCAGGGGTGATCAGGTGACTGGGGTGAGGCCAGAGGGGTGAGGCCCGAGGACCCTTCTGGAACGCCGAGCCGGAATCCCTGCTGCATGCGGCCGCTGATTGACAGGAGGTGAGTGAATGTAAAGCCCGTAACACCTACGTGCTTGGCACTTAACGCCCAGCCAAGCCAAGTAGGTGTTACGAGCTTGGCAACAAAAGGGTTAAACAAAAGAAAAGGAACGTCCATTGAAATGTATGGGAGAGCGATAGGTAGCGACAGGTAATACCAGGCTCTCTGGAAGCTAGAGCGCCGGCGCTAAACACTGAGCTGCCTGTAATGATGAATTGTACACTACATGGCACTGTTAGAGTTGCTCACCAGAATCGCTTTCATAAATGTTGTATTGTGTACAGCGCCCGGCGTTCACCAGACGCTGCCTGCCGCTACGAGGCGCTACCTGCTGCTATCCCTTGATGAATAAACCCCATGACCTTTTGAACAGAGCGCCGGCATTGGGAGTGGTCTTTTCAGTCTCCCTGCGGAATGGCGAGTTGGAAGCTCCATGGGTTCCTCTTACTAAGTTGGAATTGGGATAAACATAGCGCTTGAGTTAGTCTATACTAGGGAAGCACCTATCTAGGTCCATGAGAGCTGCCGCAAGATCGCCAGGGAAGGACAGCCAGCCCATAGTCAGGAGGAGTAAAAGGAGGAGTTATACCGGCCTCTGGAGGTGCCTCATAGGGGAGGCCAGATGCATAGACCTCCTGGGATAATGTACTTGGATAGACCCCCAAGAAGAAGTAAGGGTGTCCCAGGAATTAGCTCTAAGGGAAGAAGGGTTCTGGGATCCTCCTCTGCACTTTGGCAGCACCCATGCTCAGCAAGGCCGGGGTGTACTGGTGTCAGGGGATCCATCCTAAGAACAGATGGCTACTCATTGAGTCATGCAGCATGGAGATGAGGTCTGGAAATAAAAGGAACCCGGACGGAAGGAGTCAGGTTTTTGGCCTGTGGTGCGTTCCCGTCCCTGGAATAGTAGGCATTTCAGATGATAGATCAACTTTAGAGTGGACCAAAACTGGCCCTGGACTCTATAAGACTGGGATGCCCTGCAGGGCCGTATTTGGTGTTCATGGTGCCCTAGGCACTTTAAGTGTTTGTGCCCCTTTTTTTTAAGTTAAGGTCACGATCCATATAAAAAATGTGTGTAGCTGTGAAAAAGTTTAAACCCCAGAGCGCTGGCGGCGATGGGTTAAAAGTAGTTTTTAACCCCCAAACAACCATATTTTTGGAAACCAAAAAAAACAAGTTTTTAAAATAATTTAGTAATATGAATACATTAATATCAGACCTGTAATATCAATTCTGTACAATTTTTTTTTTCCCTAAAAAAAATTAACTAACATGGCAGAAGTGGTCACAGAATTTTTCACATTTAAAAAAAAAAAAAAATTAATAACAATTAATTATGAATATTTAAAGATTGTTCCATTGAAATGCATTGGAGAGCGCCAGGTAGCGAGAGGTCATACCTGTCGCTGTTCAAGGTCGGACGCTGGCGCTGTGGGCTGAGGCTGGAATAATGATGAATGAGTCGCTATATGGCGCTATCTCAGTCGCTAAGCAGGATTGGCTTGATAAATGTGTGATTGTGGTGGAGAGCCGGCGTTCTCGTGGCGGGGCCCGTCATTACCGGCCGCTCACCTACCTGTCACTATTCCTTGTTAAATAAGGGCCTAAATATCTGCCCAAATCATTGCATGATGGGTAAAAGCAGGGCCGGCGCCAGCACAGGGCAAACCTGGGCGATTGCCAGGGGCCCCTGGTATCTTCAGGGGCCCACTCATTCTTACACTTGGCCATGGTATTATTTTACAATGGATCCGAACCACCAATGCCGGGTGTTGTGTGCAGACCTGCTCATGGCCTCAGTAACAGAGGATGATCAGCAACAATGAAGAAGGTGGCATGTAATGGAGGGCAACTGATGGAAGCTCAGAGGATGGTGAGAACCAGGTGACAGCTGATAGCAATGATGAAGTCTTTAGAGGCAGTGGAGCAAGCAGTAAGGACTGAAGGGTGATTGCTGGCAATAGAGAATGCAACAAGGAGTTGAGGACAATTGCTGGCTATAGGTAAGGCAATAAGGGCTGGAGGGCAATCAGCAGCAGAAGATGAACCATTTGTGGCAGCGGAGCTGAAAGGAGACATCATGTGACACACTACTTTGGGGCCCATTAAGACTCCTGCACAAGGACCCCCACAAACCTAGAGCCGGCTCTGGGTAAAAGCATCTACACACATCAGAAAACTGCAACGGCGATAAGCTGTTATTTCAGCACAGGCTGGCTCAGGAGAAAAGCTATTAGAGTGGATCAGATCTCCCCTGTCAAAGCAGAATGGTACATTCTAGACCCGTCACCCCTACTTTTTCTTCTTCCTTCAATTGAAAGAAAGAGGCTTGGGTGGAATTTATTTGATGACGAGTATATAAGTGACCCCTCCTCTTGCTATCCAGTGCATTTAAAGTGGACCAACACCCAGGGGGGATCGGCTCGGGAATCTATAAGATTTATAAGATGCCCAGGCCGATCAGATCCCTCCCCGGAATCGGGATGTCCCGCAGGGTGAAACCCCCCAGGAAGCCCACAATCCTACCTTTTCCACATTCCAGTGGCGCATGCGCGTCCGCCGCCTCCCGCGTGTCCCTCTAGCAGGGCGCGCTTCCTGTAAGAGTGACGCATGGGAGACGACAGCGGACGCGCTCTGCTTGTCCGGCGCTGCCTCCCGCTTGTCCGCCGGCGGGGATTGGCTGCAGCGGTCACGTGGGAGCGGGGGGAGGTGAGTTTTCGGGGCTTTCTGGGGGGTTTCACACAGCGATCGGGTGCCCCACCGAAGTGGACCAAAACCCAGGATAGTGAAAATCCTGGGTGTTGGTCCACCTTAATTGGATTTTTATAGCACTATTTTTCTTGATAGTGCTCCTTGCTGAACTAAACTGATTGAAATGTTCTTTTGATTTAAGTGGACCTGTCTGTCACATTTCTAATGGGGGCATCCAATGCTGAGGACAACAATAAGTGACAGTTGTAAACTTTGAGTGCTGGCCTCCATGGATGATGGGCGTCCATGGTTCTGTGGCGTGTATCCGGGATCATCCGCCCCCTGCAGCTCTCTCCTGCCTCCTGCTCCAGTTGCAGGGACAGTTGGCCGGGGTTAGAGGTCCCCCACTAGCCTTGTGTATAGCGCTGGCTTCAGTGTGTGTTGTGAGTCACTGAGAGCCGGACCATGTGTCAGCTAATGCTTCTCCCCCGGGGGGTCAGGGCTGCTCTGTCCACCTGCGGCCAGCTGTTCCAGCCTTTGGCTTGCAGTAAATGGGGATGGTAATGAGGGTGAGGGGCAGCTTGGCGACCTCTGAGGGGGAGGAGGGGGATTGTGTCAGTGTCATTCAGACTGTACATCCTATACAGTATCCAGCAATTAGCTGTACTGAACAATCAGAGTTTACTTTCAGTTCGATATAAAAGCTGAATTAATATTGGGTGGTGTTCATCTCTGCATAGCAAAACCCTGATTGGGGTGGCCCTAGGGTCTAAAAGACTCTAGATACAGCAGGTTATCCTAAATTGGTTGTGTAAAAACTGACCTTTCCTGTATCAGTGTTGGCAGTGGAGGTTTAAGTGGACCAACACCAGGGATTTTCACTATCCTGGGTTTTGGTTCACTTCTGCAGGGCACCCCACTGCGTGAAACCCCCCCGATCGCCCTAAATAACTCACCTCACCCCGCTCCTACGCGAGCGCTCGTCCAATCAGAGCGCTCAGAGCCGCTGTGGAATGGACAGACAAGCGACGGACAACCACAGCGGCTCTGAGCGCGCTGGAGGCCGCGTCTCGCGCTTCCTTCTAACAGGGAGCGCGCCCGCACCGGCCATTAACAGCTGGCCTGCAAGAGGAAAGCGCGAGATGCAGCCGCGGCTCGCGCATGCGCCATTGGAACGGGGATAAGGTAAGGTTTCTGGGCGTCCTGGGGGGTTTCCCGATTGCGCCGTTGGAACGGGGATGAGGTAAGGTTTCTGGGCGTCCTGGGGGGTTTCCCGATTGCACCGTTGGAACGGGGATAAGGTAAGGTTTCTGAGCGTCCTGGGGGGTTTCCCGATTGCGCCGTTGGAACGAGGATAAGGTAAGGTTTCTGGGCGTCCTGGGGGGTTTCCAGATTGCACCGTTGGAACGGGGATAAGGTAAGGTTTCTGGGCGTCCTGGGGGGTTTCCCGATTGCGCCGTTGGAACGGGGATAAGGTAAGGTTTCTGGGCGTCCTGGGGGGTTTCCCGATTGCGCCGTTGGAACGGGGATAAGGTAAGGTTTCTGGGCGTCCTGGGGGGTTTCCCGATTGCGCCGTTGGAACGGGGATAAGGTAAGGTTTCTGGGCGTCCTGGGGGGTTTCCCGATTGCACCGTTGGAACGGGGATAAGGTAAGGTTTCTGGGCATCCTGCGGGGTTTCCCGATTGCGCCATTGGAACGGGGATAAGGTAAGGTTTCTGGGCGTCCTGGGGGGTTTCCCGATTGCGCCGTTGGAACGGGGATAAGGTAAGGTTTCTGGGCGTCCTGGGGGGTTTCCCGATTGCGCCATTGGAACGGGGATAAGGTAAGGTTTCTGGGCGTCCTGGGGGGTTTCCCGATTGCGCCGTTGGAATGGGGATAAGGTAAGGTTTCTGGGCGTCCTGGGGGGTTTCCCGATTGCGCCGTTGGGACGGAGATAAGGTAAGGTTTCTGGGTGTCCTGGGGGGTTTCCCGATTGCGCCGTTGGAACGGGGATGAGGTAAGGTTTCTGGGCGTCCTGGGGGGTTTCCCGATTGCACCGTTGGAACGGGGATAAGGTAAGGTTTCTGGGCGTCCTGGGGGGTTTCCCGATTGCGCCGTTGGAACGGGGATGAGGTAAGGTTTCTGGGCGTCCTGGGGGGTTTCCCGATTGCGCCGTTGGGACGGAGATAAGGTAAGGTTTCTGGGCGTCCTGGGGGGTTTCCCGATTGCGCCGTTGGGACGGAGATAAGGTAAGGTTTCTGGGCGTCCTGGGGGGTTTCCCGATTGCACCGTTGGAACGGGGATAAGGTAAGGTTTCTGGGCGTCCTGGGGGGTTTCCCGATTGCGCCGTTGGAACGGGGATAAGGTAAGGTTTCTGGGCGTCCTGGGGGGTTTCCCGATTGTGCCGTTGGAACGGGGATAAGGTAAGGTTTCTGGGCGTCCTGGGGGGTTTCCCGATTGCGCCGTTGGAACGGGGATAAGGTAAGGTTTCTGGGCGTCCTGGGGGGTTTCCCGATTGTGCCGTTGGAACGGGGATAAGGTAAGGTTTCTGGGCGTCCTGGGGGGTTTCCCGATTGTGCCGTTGGAACGGGGATAAGGTAAGGTTTCTGGGCGTCCTGGGGGGTTTCCCGATTGTGCCGTTGGAACGGGGATAAGGTAAGGTTTCTGGGCGTCCTGGGGGGTTTCCCGATTTCGGATGCCCCGCGGGAAGGGATCCCCTGTGTGTTGGTCCACTTTTACATAAAGGTTATGTTGAGGTGGTACTTGATCCCAGAAAGATTAGCCCGTAGCAGAAATTCAGATCACTCTGGGAAATGTAATAGGGGATGTCAGGAAGTAGGGATATTTAAGCATGTGTCGTGAGATTGTAGGGTGGTGGTTAGGTTCTGGGCAAAAAATGTTAGGGTTGTGTCTAATGTGGTTGGGAGTTATGTACCTGTGGACCCTTGGGTGGCTTTACTGAATTGAGCCGGGGGAGGGCTATATAGTAAGTTAGTACATCACTAATTGACAGCTGCAAAATTAGTTATAGCCAAAGATTGGAAGTCTGATAAACTTAGGCCCTTATTTAAGAAGGGATAGCGTCAGGTAGTGGCTGGTTAATGAGAGGTAGCGACTGGTGAACGCCGGACACGGCACGCAATTACACATTTATCAAGCAGAATCTGTTTAGCGACTGGGATAGCGCCATGTAGCGTCTGATTCATCATTTTCATAGCCTCAGCGAACAGCGCCAGCCCTCAGCCTTGCACAGCGCCAGGTATGACCTCTCGCTACCAGTCGCTCTCCCATACATTTCAATGGACGATCGTTTTCTTCTCTTTAAACTGGGTTTTTGTTTATTTAATTTTTTTCTAAAAATCACAAATAATTCTGTGACCTCTCCTGGCATTGAATAAGCAGTTT
This sequence comes from Gastrophryne carolinensis, assembly GCA_027917425.1. Taxonomy (NCBI): domain Eukaryota; kingdom Metazoa; phylum Chordata; class Amphibia; order Anura; family Microhylidae; genus Gastrophryne; species Gastrophryne carolinensis. Next base: position 147,139,943 of record CM051244.1, read on the forward strand.
TTTCACATTTTTTTCACATTTTTATATATTTCCTCAGAAATGACATTACAGCTCTGCCATTAAAGTGTTCATGTTAGAATGTTATTACAATGTAATTCCATATGTTTTCGCTTTGTTACTAGTGGATAGATGCTGAAAAACAGACTTTAAACACACCGCCTCCTGCGCTCTGGGCTTCAGAGAAGCATTTTTCAGCGCCAGAGATTTGTGAGGCTGTTGTTTTGCTGAATATGGTGTGAGTCGGTCACTATGAGCAGTCGCTAACATGCGCTCCCATACAGCGCTGTACTGGTCAAATAGCGACTCCTCACAATGTATTCAACATTACTGAACAGCAACTGAGTCGCTATGAAGTAGCGACCCACGGCTGAGCACTGCGACTACTAGCGGGCGCTCTGAAAATGCCTGCTACAGACGCTCATCTGTCGCTACCTGGCGTTAGTGATGAAGCAGCCTGTCCGTTTTGTTGAGTTTCAGAATAGAGTTAATGCATGTATGGCAATGGAAAAGCTCTCTGCTTTGAAGGAAGGTTGTATGGGCAAATTTGAACGAATTTGGATGTCTTGGGTCAATAAGTATTTGCCGGATAGTTTTGACAAAGGGTTGATGGTTCTATAGCGTGGATAGGGTCATGTGGTACAAAAAGTCGAAAAGAGTTGGCAAAGGGGGGGGGGGGTCCTTTTTTTTCTTTTTCTTCTCTTCTTTTTTCCCTTTTTCTTTCTCTTTCTTTTGTTCTCTATGCTCTTTACTCCTTGTTGTGGGTTCTGGTCGGCACCACCTCAAAGAACAATAAGCATCTTGAACCTCGAGCTTTGAGGGAGGGGGGGTATTGGGAGGGGGGGGGGTATTGGGGGGGATATTGGGTATGTAATGTTGATATTTGACAAAGACAAACTCTGAGGTATGTGATATTCACTCGCTACAAGCCAAGATCCGATGGTGTATATGTTATATTGTATATGTACTGTATATGTGTAAGTTTGTGATATCACTGCTTGTACAACTTATTATACTCAATGAAAAATCAAAAAAATCTTTGATTAAAAAAAAAAACTCAGACCTTTCCTGGCATCCCACAGTGCATGCATAGGCGTGGTGGCATCCCTATCTGAGCAACTGGTGTGAGCAACAGCCATAGCAAAGTTGGCAGAGGGATGCCGGCTTTCAGCATGGGCAGGCTGATACATTACTAACGCCAGGTAGCGACAGATGAGCATCTGTAGCGAGGATTTCAGAGTGAACACTAAGAGGCCGATTCATTAACAGCGGCAGGTAGCAACAGTTGAGCGACTGTAGCGGCATTTTCAGAGCGCCCGCTAGTAGTCGCTGTGCTTGGCCGTTGTTCGGTAGTTGATAGCGACTCAGTCGGTTTGCCGTAATGTTGAATATTGGGTGAGGAGTCGCTATTTGACAGGTTCTGCGCTGTATGGGAGCGCATGATAGCGACTGGTCAGAGCGACCGGCTCCCACCATATTCATTAAATAATCACGCTCAAAAAATTCTCGTGCTGTGAAATGCTTGTTTAAACCTCAGAGCGCTGGCGGCGATGTGTTAAAAGTAGTTTTTTAACCCCCAAACAACCATATTTTTGGAAACCAAAAAAAACAAGTTTTTAAAATAATTTAGTAATATGAATACATTAATATCAGACCTGTAATATCAATTCTGTACAATTTTTTTTTTTACCTTAAAAAAATTATCTAAAATGGCAGAAGTGGTCACAGAATTTTTCACATTTAAAAAAAAAAAAAAAAAAAACAATGAATAACAATTAAAGATTGTTCCATTGAAATGCATTGGCGAGCGCCAGGTAGCGAGAGGTCATACCTGTCGCTGTTCAAGGTCGGACGCTGGCGCTGTGGGCTGAGGCTGGAATAATGATGAATGAGTCGCTATATGGCGCTATCTCAGTCGCTAAGCAGGATCGGCTTGATAAATGTGTGATTGTGGTGGGGAGCCGGCATTCTCGTGGCGGGGCCCGTCATTACCGGCCGCTCACCAGTCGCTACCTGTCGCTATTCCTTCATAAATAAGGGCCGTAGTGTCCAATTCATCATTATCCCAGGCTCAGCATACAGAGCCGGCGTTCAGCCTTGCAGAGCGCCACGTCTTACCTGTCGCTACCTGGCGCTCTCCAATACATTTCTATGGACGATCCTTAAATCCGTTTCCTGATCCCAATTTTTTTTTTTTAAACTCAAGAGCTCTTACTGGAGTGGGGAGTTTTAGTACTGGTGCCCCCACCCCCTCAGGGCAAGGCTCTGGCTTCTACTCAATACTGTTCATTATCACCAAGAAGGGTGGATCCGTTCAGACGATCCTGGATCTCTGAAAAGTTAGGTCCAGGTGCGGAAGTTCCGGATGGAATCTCTAAGGTTGGTCATGACATCGCTGCAACAGGGGAATTTTCTGGCCAGCGCGGACATAAAGGATGCTTATCTGCATGTCTTGCTCATCCCTGGTCACCAACAATGCCTGCACTTTGCTGTGGTCGCCCGACATTCCCAATTTGTGGCACTGATGTTTGGACTGTCCACTACCCCGCAAGTGTTCACAAAAGTCTTGGCAGTGGTGATGGCCCTCCTACGGAGGCAAGGTGTTCACATCACCCCATAGCTGGACGACTTGCTCATTCAAGCCCCATCTCTGGCAGAGGCACTGTGGGATGTTCGGACAGTCCTGTCCACGCTGGAACTTTTCAGGTAGGTGATCAACAGTCCCAGGTGGTTCCCTCCCTGTTGGTGACCTATCTAGGGCTGACATTGGATACTCGAAAGGGAAGGGTCCTTCTTCCGGTGCAAAAGCACATGGCTCTTCAGGAGGCTGTGAGGTCGCTGATGAGAGCCGAACATTCCACAATCAGGCAGGGCATGCGTCTCCTTGGCTTGATAGTGTCTACTAGAGATGAGCGAACTTCTTGAAAGTTCGATTCGGGGGATTCGCAGAATTTCCCCAAGAAATTCGGGTTCGCCCGAATCGAACTTTCACGAATCGCTCATCTGAAAAAAATAAATGCCGGCATGGTGGGAGCGGGCAGGCCGGCTATGCTGTCAGCGGGCGGGCTTCCGCCGCCCGCTGACAGCGTAGCCGGCTTGCCCGCTCCCACCATGCCGGCATTTTTTTTTTATTTCAGGGAAAATTCGATGGGCACGAACCAAAAAAAATTCGGGTTCGTGCCGAATCGAATTTTCCCTGAAATTCGGAGCGAATTCCGGTTCGCTCATCCCTAGTGTCTACCATTGAGGCAGTCCCGTATGCCCAGTTCCACGTGTGCACCAACAGCAAATCACAAGGAGGGATTGAGGAGCATAAGAAAAACCAGGGTTGCAGTGCGGGTATACACGAGTGGGAGGGCCTCATCGGCAATTAGGATGCTCCACCCCACGCTGCATTTTGTAAATAGCTTTAAAGCAGACCAAAACCCTTCTCACCTGGCTCCTGCTGTGTCTACCCCAGCTTGCCTGTTACTTACCTCAAACGGAAGCAAAACATTCCAAATTGGGAGGCCCCTAGACCTAGACTCTAGAGCCAGATTTTTAGACCCCTGAAGCAGAACAGGGGTTTAAAAATCTCACCTGGTGCTGGAATCCACCAGCCAAGGGTGGCACAAGGGACTCGATCTGACATTCCAGTGAATGGCCGGGTGTCAGACAATACCGATCAGCTATAAATTGTAGGTAACCAGCTCACCACAATTTTTTTGGCACGGATTTAGGAAAACTCTTGGCCATTTCCAGTTAACAAACACAGAAGAAATCCAGCTCGACGGAATAAAACTTAGCTTTTACTGAAGAATCCAAGGATAAAACTGATCCATGAAAAAATGGACGCAGAAAGCCAGTGTCAGTGGCCTGTATGAAACACCCCGTCCCCCACCAAACACCGTGACGCGTTTCAGGCTAACACGAGCCCTTAATCATACGTATGATTAAGGGCTCGTGTTAGCCTGAAACGCGTCACGGTGTTTTATTCCGTCGAGCTGGATTTCTTCTGTGTTTAATACCGATCAGCTACTTGTCCGGACAATTATTTTAAAGGAAAAAATAATATATCTGGGGCCTTCACCAGATTTTGTGCCTAGAGGCCTCCACCACACTTAATCCGAGCCTGAGAGCAGGGGATGGATAGTGCTGGTACCAGGTAGGTCTTTTTTTAATCCCCTGTTCTGTCTCAGCTCTGGGGGGTCCCAGATTAAACTATAGGGCCACTTGAATGTTTTAATGGGTGAGGGTCTATGTTTCCCTTTAAAGTGGACCAACACCCAGGATTTTGACTATCCTGGGTTTTGGTCCACTTCGGCGGGGCACCCTGATCGGGGGTGCCCCGCTGTGTGAAACCCCCCAGAAACCCCGAAAAACTCACCTCTCCTCGCTCCCACATGACCGCCGCTGCCAATCCCCGCCGACGGACAAGCAGGAGGCAGCGACGGACATGAGAGCACGCCCGCCGCCGCCTCCCGCGCGTCACTCTTACAGGGCGCGCACCCGCACCGGCCATTCCCAAACGGCCGGCGCGGGTGCGCATCCTGCTAGAGGGACGCGCGGGAGGCGGCGGTGGGTGCCGCTGGATCGTGGATAAGGTAGGGATTTAGGGGTTTCTGGGGGGTTTCACACAGCGATCGGGGTGCCCCGCAGTCAGGGGTCTGATCGGTCCGGGAATCTTATAGATTCCCGGGCCGATCATGGGAGGGTGTTGGTCCACTTTAAACCTTACTATGACTAGTGTAAAATTGATCTCCAGCTGTCACAGTTGTTTCTCAAGCAGTGCAGACATCAGGGCTGCCTCATTAAACTATTTTGTGGTCATAGTAGGAAAAAAATCCTATAGATTCCTCCACCGTCCTGAGGCTGGCGGGATTGTTCTCGGTGGTTACTGGGAGGCGACAGTGAGTGAGAGTATTGGAACTGGACGCTCATTTTTACACCGCGCTAATGATTCTGCTGCCAGCCCCGCATTTAATTGTCCTTGCAAGTATTCCAAAAGGAGTCTGCGCTATTAAATATTCATTAGAAACATTCCGGAAGTCTGGATGTACGGTATGATATTCCTCCAGGGAGCCAAGCCTTGAACGGAAGACCCTCATTAGAGGAAATGGAGTTCTTTCGTAACTAGAAGAGGACCTGTGGCTTGCTATCAGCCGGAGGCTCCAGTGGAGAGGATCACCTTTAAAGTGGAATTCCAGTCAAATATTCACTTAGGCCCTTATTTATGAAGGAATAGCGACAGGTAGCGACTGGTGAGCGGCCGGTAATGACGGGCCCCGCCCTGAGAACGCCGGCTCCCCACCACAATCACACATTTATCAAGCCGATCCTGCTTAGCGACTGAGAAAGCGCCAGATAGCCACTCATTCATCATTATTCCAGCCTCAGCCCACAGCGCCAGCGTCCGACCTTGAACAGCGGCAGGTATGACCTCTCACTACCTGGCGCTCTCCAATGCATTTCAATGGAACAATCTTTAAATATTAATAATTAATTGTCATTAAATTTTGTTTTTTTTTAAATGTGAAAAATTCTGTGACCACTTCTGCCATTTTAGATAATTTTTTAAAGGGAAAAAAAATAAAAAAAAAATTGTGCAGAATTGATATTACAGGTCTGATATTAATGTATTCATATTACAAAATTATTTAAAAAACTTGTTTTTTTTGGTTTCCAAAAATATGGTTCTTTGGGGGTTAAAAAACTACTTTTGACGCTGCCAGCGCTCTGGGGTTTAAACATGCATTTTACAGCGCGAGAATTTTTTGAGCGTGATTTTTTAATGAATATGGTGGAAGCAGGTCGCTAGGGCCAGTCGCTATCATGCGCTCCCATACAGCGCGGAACCTGTCAAATAGCGACTCCTCGCCCAATATTTAACATTACGGCAAACCGACTGAGTCGCTATCAACTACCGAACAACGGCCAAGCACAGCGACTACTAGCGGGCGCTCTGAAAATGCCGCTACAGTCACTCAACTGTCGCTATTAATGAATCGGCCTCTTCGATTTTTCCAGTGATCCCCTCCATATACTTGCTTTTTATTTTGCTTCCAGGGATTAGTCATACTTTAATCACAGTTACTCACAGATACTCTCCGGATGTACTCTCAGTGGCTTTTGCACCCCTGTCTCCCACAGCTCTCTCCAACTAACACAAGGCTAGGCCCCGCCCCCATAGCACGCATCAGAAAGCAACAACTAAATTTATGTGAATAACAAAAGACTGACAACTGACATTGCATGACCAACAACAAATGAAGCTCGGTAACCTATTAAAAAGGAAACAAGAAACAATGTTGTCAGTACCTCTTATACCTCTAGGAACGCAAAAGGGTTACTAAACTGAGCCCTCTAGGGAGGCTTACCTAATAACTAGCATCCCAAAGCAGCCAGGGAAGGTTTCAGGTGGGCGAGAGAGTCTTGCGGTGTCACGTCACATGACCAATCTTGCCACTGATTGGTCCTCTTCTGCCACTGATCACCCTCTGATCTGTGGTTGCTTCCACTGCCACTTTTTGACCTCTGACTGCATTCTCTACTCCATCAGTAATCCTGAGTCTTAGTGGGCCCCTGAAGATGCCATCCTGGTGCCTGCCCTGGAGCAGCATCTGTAAGGGGTTGCAGTGGGTTAACATGCACGTTCAACTTCCATTTATTTTCCATCTATATTTGTATCTACTTTTTTATATCTGATGAAGCAACACCCTGAAATTTAAAGCAGATTTGCACAACCCTACCACCTTCCATGTTGGCATTAGTGGCCAGGGGAGGAGCCAGCTACTCCAAACCCAATGTAAACGGGCAGCAAGTGCCATTTTTACTATGCTGATGGCTGGGGAATGTGTAGCAGGTCCTTCAGGCAGGATGTTGGCCATCAGAGTGCTACTAGGTGTATTCACAGCTCTCAATTACCTTTTTTAAAGCCCATAGATATTTACTTTGCCTGGATGCCAGGGACCTGGCCAACGCCTGGTGACAGGGCCGGCGTCAGCACCTGGCAAGGTGGGGCAGCTGCCTGGGGCCCCCAACCTCTGGGGGGCCCACTGACAGGGCCAGCCATTGGGGTGTGCGACTGTGCTTGACCGGCGGCGGACTAGATGGGCACCACCACAGCTGATGCCCACATCTGCTCGAATGGCTTGGTTCCACACAACGGAGCATCTCGATTTAGATTCCAGGGGAGGAAGTACTGGGTTTTGTTCTGCTTTTAAGTTGCCCACTCCAGCTGATTTCCTATTCCTTGAGCATCCCAATCTGTGATACCCTACTGTGTCAAACCCCCTGGGATCGCTGGCATACCCACTATGAAAGCAATTTCACACCTGAGTTTTGGTCCGCTTTAAAGGGGCATCTTAATTTGGGATGCCCCTGTTTGTGAAAGAACCCCCATGGTTTAACTCAAACTGGCGATCCCACAGTGCATTCACCAGTTCAAGGAAAGAGGGGGCATGTCACACACAGGTGCATCCAAAATCAGGAGAATATAGATCCCTTTAGACTCCTAGGTCAGGTTTAAAGGGGTTTGGTGCGCTTCAAAGTAGACCAAAACTAGAGTTTTGGTCCAAATAGCATGATCCTTAGGGGGCATCCAGATCAAGTGATGTGATGCGACTCTTCACCACAAAGGGGCCCACTGAGACCATGCTGCCCAAGGGCCCACATAGACCTGGATCCGGCCCTGCCTAGTGATGGTGTGAGGCCTTGCCAACGAAGACCAACAGCTCAAAGTCAGTAGGAGTATTCAAAGCTCAACATTTGTTCTGAGCATTAGCTACCACTTAAGTCATATAAGTGAATCAAGTCTTGTCAGCTTTTGGCATGGGCAGAAAGCATCTGTTACCCATCACATTGCTGTTTGGTCTGCTCATGCACATGTGACTAGATCCATCTTCCTCCTCCTCATTACCAACCTGGCTTGTGTCGATCACCCTTTCAGCTCTGACCTCAGTTACCCTCCTCGACCCCACACTTTCCCCTTGACTATGGCTTGACCATCAACTTCAAACCAGGGCTGTCTGCCTCTGACCTTAGCCTGTCTGTATCTCTGTCACTCTAACCCATCACATTGCTGTTGGATCTGCTCCTGTACATGCAACTAGAACCATCTTCCTCCTCTTCATTACCAACCTGGCCTGTGTCGACCACTCTTCTCAGCTCTGACCTCGGGTACCCTCCTCGACTCCACACTATGCCCCTGATTATGGCTTGACCATCAACTTCGAACCAGGGTTGCCTGCCTCTGACCTTAGCCTGTCCATAGCTCTGGAGTTCTGACCCAACTTGACCAAAGTTGTCTAGCAGCCATGTACATCCCCACCACCAGGGGGTGAAAACAAGGACCTCTCTTATACTTCAGACCCTGTGGTTATTTGAGTTTGCTGACCACATTTGGAGTTCTACCAAAATCTGCATTACCTTGTGGAGAGTTAGGTCTTGGTCAAAATCCATATTAGAAATGCACTGGAGAAAGGGTTGAGGGCCAATGCCCTGGCCAACAGACTGGGCCACTGAGGACCTGGGAACAGGGACAAAAAAAATGGCTCCCTCTTTCCCATCATTAGCAACAATGAGGTATTGTCTTGCACCGTGCATCCTGGGAGCTTAGGAAAGAACCACAGAAAGAGGGCAGAATTGGCGAGCAGCACCTAGAGGAGTCCAGCTAGTAAGGACCCAACGGAGGGGTTTCGTTAGTTTTGTTCTTTACTCTGACAAGAGCAGCAGGGGTTTAGATACACATGGAAAGTGGTTTAGATACAACCTCTGTATACACAGGGAAGGTCTTCGTGTGGGCCAATCATGGAAGGGACAACTGGTTCTGTTTGTACTCAGACTACCCCGGGAAATAATCTGATGTCTATTGTCATATACTTCAAGGAGTGCTGCTCCTCTTGATCTTGGGGTATAGCAGTGCCTTTGCAAGCCTGTGCATCTATCGATATTTATTTCAAGTGTGTAGTGGTATGAGAAATTGGTCATATTTCCCAACACATGTTTTCTCATGAATTCCTGTAGCCAAGGTTCATACTACTGGCAATAGAAAACATATTAATAAGAGAATGGACCAACTTCCCTGTCTACAAATGACCTTGATTACACCATAAAAAAGCAGAAGAGATTTCCGTCTTCCTAATTATTTTGTAATGTGGTTTTGGTTGCCTATTGTCTACTACGGCATCATGAATTCAGATATGATTCCTGTGCAGATTGGTGTTGCTTTTATGTAGAGAGTTGGCATTGCTTCTAGGTCAGTACCCAGTCGTCGCTTTGACATGAATCTGATATGTATGGTCATATTCTCTAACACAGAAAAAAATACCCAACTGGGGGAGGGGGCATTTAGCTGGTATTGGTCTGTACTAAATCAGGAGCAGCAGGGATTTAGATACAACATCTGTATACACAGGGGATGTCTTTGCATAGCCTGGGCCTGTTATAGGTCTTTGGGAAGACTAGGTCTATTGTATGAGAGAAAACTGATTTGTCTGCTTTCTAGGCCAGATCCCAATTTTTACCTGTTCATGAAACTAATGTCTAGAGTCATGTTCTCCACCGCAAAAAGGATCCAAATGTTGGAGATCAGCGAGATAGTATTGTGCAAGGGACAACTGGTTGTGTTTAACTCCTAGGCCAGTATCCATTCTTTGCCTGGACATCTGGAATCTGATGTCTATAGTCTTATTCTCCAACACAGAGAAAGGGTCCTTCTGAAGGATTTAGCTAGTATTGGTATGTAAGGCAAGTAGCACTATGGGTATAGACTAGTATAAACTGGTAGGGTCTTTAGGAAGACTAGGCCTATTGGCTTTGTCTGCTAGGCCAGTACCCACTCTTCACCTGGACATTGTCTATGGTCATATTCTCCAATGCAAAAAAAGGTCCACAATTACCAAAGGGGACTTGCTAGTGTTGATCTGTACTGAGGCAAGAGCAGCAGAGGTTTACATACTCCCATCTGTATACACAGGTAAGGACTTTGTGTGAATAGGCCTACTGTGCAAGAGACATCGGGTTATGTTTGGCTTCTAGGGGAGCACCAGTCTTTCCCGAGATATGAATGTGTATGTATATGGTCATAATCTACAACACAGAGATTGGGTGCAGCAGGCAGGCCCTTACACATTGGTAAGGTCTTTACGTAGACTGGACCAACTGAGAATCAGTTAATGTTGTTGGCCTTCTAGGTCAGTAGTTTTCTGCTCGACACAAGTCTGATGTCTCCAACATTTCATAAATTCCTGTAGCCCAGGCTCATCCAACTGGCAACAGACAAGTCATTAAGATAGAGAATTGTCTAACTTCCCTGTCTACACATGACCTTGCTGACTTCAGAAAAAAAGAAGCAGAGATTTCCTTCATCCCAAGATTTTTGTAATGACTTCTGGGTCTCCAAAAATGGGAGCAACATCGTTAAATAGATCTATTACAAGGATGGCATTAAGCACTTAAAAGATTCGCGGGTCAGCTATGGAGACCTACATAGCATCCACTTAGTCACAAAAACCTTGACAGCCGTGTACAAAACATGTCAGTGTAATGGCAGAGTTGAGGAGGGTGATGTTGCTCTTGAGATTAAAGTAAGGATACGCTAGATGGACTAATAGCCACTTGAACAGACACTAGAAGCCTCGTCCGCGGCTCCGAGGTTTGAAGTCTTCATGATAAAAGGTGCGGAGAGTGACATGGATCTTCTACTCTGCACCACTCCAAGAACGTCTCGAAAGAGAAAAAGCAAACATGAGTAGGGTGTCTTCTGTCATTAGTGTAATCTTGTAAGGCAACAGAGGCCTGAAGTAGTACACAAAAGAGCCCGTGCTTAGGCTTTTCAGGGCGACCTATTGTCCAGGACGGGTGGCCTTTTAACTCATAGCAGCTTTGTCCTTCTTATGGAAGGGCTGGTGTTCTCTCAAGTGTCCGAGCCAGAGAAAGACACCCACTTGATGGATCTTTTCACAGATGACATCTCCCTTAATGGTACTCTTTAGGTGTGAAGTGCAGGGTGGGGGTCTGTATTGTATAGCTTTGAGTGGAGAGTTCCATTAAAAGATTCAACAGACCCCCCCGCCCCCCCCCCCCCCCCCAACACACACAATTCAATAAAGCTAGCGGGATCAACATTTATCAATAGAGAAATGTTATGATTTATGCATTAATTATCCATTGAACAATTAGGAGCTCACCTTTCTCACATCAGCGATTTGTAGTAGAGCACAACGTCCTACAGGCATAATGCTGGCTGGTCTTTGCTCCACAATAACCTTGAAGCAGGAAGTCCATTCATCTAAGTAGAGGTTAACGTTATAGAAGGGAAACACATTTTAGAGTCTTGTGGTGTGGCAGGGTTAGGTCCAGTAGGGAAGAACTAGCTTTGGCCACCAAAGACAGTAAGTTGCCTGAGGAGAAAATCTACCGACCAAAAAGATAAAACCCAAGACAAAGTTTGGGCTTCCCAAAACATTACTGTCACTAGAGTCACTGCCAATGCAGCCTATAGCCACTAATCTTGGTTGAAAACTGGACACACTGAAGAGTAACTAGAGAAGATGTCACAATAACTGGGGCAACAGCAGCTTGTGTGAATAAGGCCGCTGAACAGCTACCATCTAAGGTGTGTTGGCTGGTCACCAGAGACCAGATGACAGCAGGGGACATAGCTGAGGGCACATCCTGGAATAATGGCAAGAAACAATAATGCAGATATAGTCAGATATAGTACAAGCTGGAAACAGGACTTAGCACTGGATGAGGTGATGCACAGCACTAGGCCAGCAACAGGGAATGGCACTGGAGGTGGGCAGACATGACATGGATCAAAAACAGGACTGGATGTGGTCAGACAAGGCACAGGTTGGTAACAGAGCTTGGCACTGGATGTCAGATGTGGCATGTCAACATGGGGCTTCCTAGGAACCTTAACTGGAGTGATTGTGAAAAGGAACCTTAGGTTGATCTGGACATACATGCTCTCTGGCAACACAGGTACAGCTAACCTAACCGACCACTCATTCCATCAATGAGCTATGCAATAGAGAGATACCACATCTTTTCCTGTTATCCCTATCGAATGGGGGACAGTCTCCAACAGGAGACTGGAGGAGCATCCCAAATTGAGATACCCCAGGGGCGATGGTTCAAAGGGACCTAAAGTTATTTTAGTCTGTGAAGACAGATCCCTATCAGATTTGCACATCTGGACAATGCAATTAGTCCCCTTTTCCTCTTTACAAAAGTTTGTTTTGCCTTTTTCTTCTAAAGTAACAGATGGTTCCTCATCATCAGAGCTTGTGTCTAGGTCAGCATCCCCTGTGATTGAGTGGCAGCTTATATTCCCTTTGGTCAGAGAAGCTCTCTTTGTATGGTCATCAAGCAGGACATGTGTGCTACTGTGGGTGATGTTGCCTTTCTATTATCATGTTTGTTACCTTGTTTATAAGTAATTTGTATTCAGAGTACTGTTCACCTGCCTCTAAGGAAACGCTCCAGAACCTCTATAGAATTTATTTGCCCCATTTTTCTTCTACGGCCATAAGAACCTGCATATGTGTGAATCTGAAACACGTGGATCCAGGCCCTTATTTATGAAAGGATAGCGTCAGGTAGCGGCTGGTTAATGAGAGGTAGCGACTGGTGAACACCGGACACGGCACGCAATTACACATTTATCAAGCAGAATCTGTTTAGCGACTGGAATAGCGCCGTGTAGCGTCTGATTCATCATTTTCACAGCCTCAGCGAACAGCGCCAGCGTTCAGCCCTGCACAGCGCCAGGTATGACCTCTCGCTACAAGTCGCTCTCCCATACATTTCAATGGATGAACCTTTTTTTCTCTTTAAACGGGGTATTTGTGTTTTTTTTTCCCCAAAAAAATCACAAATAATTCTGTGACCTCTTCTGGCATTGAAAAAGCAGTTTTTTAAATATTTTTCTTCAGAAATGACATTACAGGTCTGCCATTAAAGTGTTCATGTTACAATGTAATTCCATATGTTTTCGCTTTGTTACTAGTGGATAGATGCTGGAAAACAGACTTTAATCACACCGCCTCCTGCGCTATGGGCTAAACAAGTATTTTTCAGCGCCAGAGGTTTGTGAGGCTGTTTTTTTCCTGAATATGTTGTGAGTCGGTCGCTATGAGCAGTCGCTAACATGCGCTCCCATACAGCGCTGTACTGGTCAAATAGCGACTCCTCACAATGTATTCAACATTACTGCACAGCGACTGAGTCGCTATAAAGTAGCAACTCACGGCCGAGCACAGCGACTACTAGCGGGCGCTCTGAAAAGGCCTGCTACAGACGCTCATCTGTCGCTACCTGGCGTTAGTGATGAATCAGCCTGCCAGTTTTATTCTTAGGATTATAATATTCTTGGGGGGTTGTACTAAATTGCCCAATGACACTCTGTGTGAAACCCCTCGGGTCGCCCGATCCATTTATCATTCAGATTTCCTTGCTGCAGTGACATCATTGTGGCAAAGGAAATCGCAATGAAACAAGTGACGACGATTGGCTGAGCGGCCAGGGCATTTGCAGTGGGAAGAAGGAAAAGGTGAGTTTACAGGTGATACTGGGGAAGACACAGGCTAAATTGGGATGCCCCACCAGAGTGGAACAGAACACAAGAAAGTTGGGTGTTGTTTCTTTTAAAATCGGCCCAAAAAATTAGTAACCCAGGTCTAGAAGACTCCTGCTTGCTATAAAGGGGACCACATCCAAGAGGTGACATCTTGGGCTTTGGTCTGCTTTAACACTGGTGTTATCCTTTAATAAACTAATTGGGACACCCCAAACCAATATGCACCGCTGCCCTTACTCTAATAGCATGCTTAGGGCAGTGGTACTTACCTAATAACAGGATGCCTGAGACAGGGCAGGGGTACTTACCCAATAACAAGATGCCTGAGACAGGGCAGTGGTACTTACCCAATAACAGGATGCCTGAGACAGGGCAGTGGTACTTACCCAATAACAGGATGCCTGAGACAGGGCAGTGGTACTTACCCAATAATAGGATGCCTGAGACAGGGCAGTGGTACTTACCCAATAACAGGATGCCTGAGACAGGGCAGTGGTACTTACCCAATAACAGGATGCCTGAGACAGGGCAGTGGCACTTACCCAATAACAGGATACCTGAGACCGGGCAGTGGTACTTACCCAATAACAGGATACCTGAGACAGGGCAGTGGTACTTACTTACCCAATAACAGGATGCCTGAGACAGGATAGTGGTACTTACCCAATAACAGGATGCCCGAGACAGGATAGTGGTACTTACCCAATAACAGGATGCCCGAGACAGGGCAGTGGTACTTACCCAATAATAGGATGCCTGAGACAGGGCAGTGGTACTTACCCAATAACAGGATGCCCGAGATAGGATAGTGGTACTTACCCAATAACAGGATGCCTGAGATAGGATAGTGGTACTTACCCAATAACAGGATGCCTGAGATAGGATAGTGCTACTTACCCAATAACAGGATGATGAGACCAGGCAGTGATACTTTCCTATGTGCCTTTTTCCTAGGAGCTTTGTGCCCCAGGGGCCCCAGAAATGGCTGCATACTGCATGCCCCTATTTGTGAAGGTGTGCAGCTGCTTGTTGTTGTTGTTGGCAGGCTTACCAGCAGCAGGAGGGGATAGGTTAGGGTTCCTCCCTGGCATAAAGCCCTAGAACATCACAGCAGATTTGGTTACTGCACTGAGGATGTGTAAGTGGACATGAATGTATTGCAGCATTGGCAGGACAGAGCAGTGCGGGTGGCAGTGGGCTGCACAGCTGGCAAGGCACGGCTACAAAGCCTCTTGTGTGCACCATTGATTGGGATGTGACAGATGACCTATGGAAAGGCAGCGGGGTGAAAGGTCAGCTGCCCCTTCTGCTGCTGTCATAATGACTGCAGAGTGGCCAGCTTGGCTGAATGGAGACCCATCCACCATGTACAGTGACCCCACCACACAGGCTCAACTGTCCACAGCCAGGGCACCTACAGCCTGGTGGTCAGGTGTCAGCCTGCACCTACTGAACTGCCATCTGTACACCGCCATCCACCTACACTGCGGCCCACGCAGCTCCACTCTGTATAACATCGCAATCTGGCCAGCCGCCCCACATCTACATCTGTCACCAAGTGATTTATAGAAATGTTAGGTATATATATATATGAATGAATATATATATATATATATATATATTGACACGTGTTGTTTATTTGTACAGGAATATTTGTTATATATATATATATATATATATATATATATATATATATATATGTATATATACATTCATTGATTATTTTTCATTTACTGGTACAAATTTGGCTAGATAATGATTTAATGACTGTAAAATTATAATTACAATTAAAAAAATATATACATATATATATATTTATGTTTTTATTTGTACAGGTACATTTGTTTTAATAAACACAGAATATATATATATATATATATATATATATATATATATATATATATAGATAGATATTCATTTTTTTTTATTGTTTTCAGTTACTGGTACAAATTTGGCTAGATAATGATTTAATGACTGTAAAATTATAATTATAATGAAAAAAATATATACATATATATATTTATGTTTTTATTTGTACAGGTACATTTGTTTTAATAAACACAGAATATATATATATATATATATATATATATATATATATATTCATTCATTGATTTTTTAATCTTTTTTTATTTACTGGTACAAATTTGGCTAGATAATGATTTAATGACTGTAAAATTATAATTAAAAAAATATATACATATTTATATATTTATGTTTTTATTTGTACAGGAACATTTGTTTTAATAAACACAGAATATATATATATATATATATATATATATATATATATATTCATTCATTGATTTTTTAATCTTTTTTTATTTACTGGTACAAATTTGGCTAGATAATGATTTAATGACTGTAAAATTATAATTATAATTAAAAAAATATATACATATATATATTTATGTTTTTATTTGTACAGGAACATTTGTTTTAATAAACACAGAATATATATATATATATATATATATATATTCATTCATTGGTTTTTTATTTTTTTCATTTACTGGTACAAATTTGGCTAGATAATGATTTAATGACTGTAAAATTATAATTATAATAAAAAAATATATATATATATATATATATTTTTTCCAATGTATTTATAAAGAAATAACAGATAATTAAAAAATACAGATAATAATGCATATATATATATATATATATATATATATATATATATATTTTCATTTTTTTCTAGATAACTTCTACAGACGATGATATAGGAATTATGTCAGTTTTAGACATACCCAATGATGTCCGTAAGTTGTTATATATATATATATATATATATATATATATATATATATATATATATATATATATACATTTTTCATTTTCTACATCACTTGTACAAAGACGTTGATGTCAAATAGTAAATAATTATTTCATCAATTTATACATTGGTAGTGGCTGTAAATGATAAATATTTCTTATAAGAAAAAAACACACATATATATATATATATATATATATATATATATATATATATATATTAAAATGCATTTGTAAAAGAAAATTAGCTGTACTTTAATAAAGGATATATATTTATATATTATATATATAATATTTTTTGTTGCATTTTATAAATCACTTTTACACAGATAGAGATGTTGAATAGGTAAATTCAAAAATAGGTAAATATATATATATATATATATATATATATATATATATATATATATATTATATAAATATTCAATTCGCAATGGCTAACACCAAAAGCATAGCACATATTTTGATATGATGCATTTCTAGCACTGATGAAACCATGAAATCACAAAACGCCTGAGCTAAGAATAGGTGGTAAAATGTGCTAACTCTGCAATGGAGCAAAGCTGCATTAACACAAAAAACCCATTGAGCCTTATTTAAGCGTCAGCGCCACACAGCAACACTTTTTTGGCCTCTGCGTGCGATTCAAGAAACCAAAAAACAGACGGCACAAATGCGTCCGCCAGCTAGCGTCTTATTTAACACTAGCGCCAAAAAGGTGGAAGCACCAGGCGCTCCAGTAGGTCCAGATCCCATAGAGCACAATGGGCAGAACTGTACTGAAGTGTTTTATGCTAATAATTCGAGTGCTACAGCAGGCAAAGGTAATTGTTATACCATTATGTGGGACTACATTAGACGGGGAGGCTGATTCATCACTAACGCCAGGTAGCGACAGATGAGCGTCTGTAGCGGCATTTTCAGAGCGCCCGCTAGTAGTCGCAGTGCTCGGCCGTGGGTCGCTACTTTATAGCGACTCAGTCGCTGTTCAGTAATGTTGAATACATTGTGAGGAGTCGCTATTTGACCAGTACAGCGCTGTATGGGAGCGCATGTTAGCGACTGCTCATAGCGACCGACTCACACCATATTCGTCAAAAAAACAGCCTCACAAATCTCTGGCGCTGAAAAATGCTTCTCTGAAGCCCAGAGCGCAGGAGGCGGTGTGATTAAAGTCTGTTTTTCAGCATCTATCCACTAGTAACAAAGCGAAAACATATGGAATTACATTGTAACAACATTGTAACATGAACACTTTAATGGCAGACCTGTAATGTCATTTCTGAGGAAATATATAAAACATGAAAAAATTATGAAAAAAACAAGAAGAGGACACAGAATTATTTGTGATTTTTTGAAAAAAAAAAAAAAAAAAACAGTTTAAAGAGAAGAAAAGGATCGTCCATTGAAATGTATGGGAGAGCGACAGGTAGTGAGAGGTCATACCTGGCGCTGTGCAAGGCTGAACGCCGGCGCTGTTCGCTGAGGCTGTGAAAATGATGAATCAGACACTACATGGCGCTATCCCAGTCGCTAAACAGATTCTGCTTGATAAATGTGTAATTGCGTGCTGTGTCCGGCGTTCACCAGTCGCTACCTCTCATTAACCAGGCGCTACCTGACGCTATCCCTGCGATTCAAGAAACCAAAAAACAGACGGCACAAATGCGTCCGCCAGCTAGCGTCTTATTTAACACTAGCGCCAAAAAGGTGGAAGCACCAGGCGCTCCAGTAGGTCCAGATCCCATAGAGCACAATGGGCAGAACTGTACTGAAGTGTTTTATGCTAATAATTCGAGTGCTACAGCAGGCAAAGGTAATTGTTATACCATTATGTGGGACTACATTAGACGGGGAGGCTGATTCATCATTAGCGGCAGGTAGCGACAGATGAGCGTCTGTAGCAGCATTTTCAGAGCGCCCGCTAGTAGTCGCAGTGCTCGGCCGTGGGTCGCTACTTTATAGCGACTCAGTCGCTGTTCAGTAATGTTCTTCTTAAATAAGGACCAATGTGTGTGTTGCCTTAGGTTCTCAACGTTTACAACGCCAGGTGTAACACAACCTCATTTTACATTTTAACATACCATTCAGCATTGTCTTCATAACCATTTTTACTTGTTCAAAGGCTTCAAAATCTAAACTTTAATTTTCCTCTTATTTGTTCAAGAACTTTTTACTGGATCATGTGACCACACAATTGCACACATTTTTAGTATATGTTTTAAACGATGAATCAGACTTTTCATGAAGTTGTTATAACAAAATTAAAATCTAAATGCATTTTACTTTAAATGAAAAATCAAATCACATTGTGACAAGGTAACAGTAACAATCTGCAGGTTATTAAGGTTATTAATTAATTGATTTGGACAAATTCTCTACGAATTTTAATGAAAAATCGGATTTGTCCAAATCGAACGAAACGATTTTTCCCTGAAACACCACAAAAGTAAAAAAAAAAAAAATCACCTACCGTATTTTTCGCCCTATAAGACGCACCTAGGATTTGGGGGAGAAAAATAAGAAAAAAAATATTTTAAACCAAAAACGCACCATTACAGACAGTGTGGCATTCCCCTTTCCCATTGGCCGTGTGGGATGCCCCCATTCCATAGACAGTGCAGCATGCCCCCATCCCATTCCCCTTATACCCAGTGTGGCATCCCCCTCCCATTCCCTATATAGGCAGTGTACACCCCATTATCATAAGCAGTGTGCCCCCCCATTCCCATTGTCTGTGTGGCATGCCCCTCCCCCCATTAGTATAGGCTGTGTGGCATCCCCCTCTCCCCTCATAGGCTGTTTGGCATTCCCCCTCCTCCCCATCAGTATAGGCTGTGTGGCATCCCCCTCTCCCCTCATAGGCTGTGTGGCATCCCCTCTCCCCCCCATTTGTATAGGCTGTGTGGCATCCCCCTCTCCCCTCATAGGCTGTGTGGCCTCCCCCTCTCCCCCCATTTGTATAGGCTGTGTGGCATCCCCCTCTCCCCCCATAGGCTGTGTTGCATCCCCCTCTACCCCATAGGCTGTGTGGCATTCCCCCTCCCCCCCCATTAGTATAGGCTGTGTGGCATCCCCTTCTCCCCCCATAGGCTGTGTGGCATCCCCCTCTCCCTGCATAGGCTGTGTGGCATCCCCCTCTCCCCGCATTGGCTGTGTGGCATCCCCCTCTCCCCTCATAGGCTGTGTGGCATCCCCCTCTCCCCTCATAGGCTGTGTGGACTCCCCCTCTACCCTCATAGGCTGTGTGGCATCCCCCTCTCCCCCATAGGCTGTGTGGCATCCCCCTCTCCCCCCATAGGCTGTGTGGCATTCCCCCTCCCCCCATTTGTATAGGCTGTGTGGCATTCCCCCTCCCCCCATTTGTATAGGCTGTGTGGCATTCCCCCTCCCCCCATTTGTATAGGCTGTGTGGCATCCCCCTTCCCTCCATTAGTATAGGCTGTGTGGCATTCCCCCTCCCCCCATTTGTATAGGCTGTGTGGCATTCCCCCTCCCCCCATTTGTATAGGCTGTGTGGCATCCCCCTCTCCCCCCATAGGCTGTGTGGCATTCCCCCTCCCCCCATTTGTATAGGCTGTGTGGCATCCCCCTCTCCCCCCATAGGCTGTGTGGCATCCCCCTCTCCCCCCATAGGCTGTGTGGCATTCCCCCTCCCCCATTTGTATAGGCTGTGTGGCATCCCCCTCTCCCCCCAGTCGGCTTAAGTAAAAAAAAAGTTAAACTCACCTCTCCACTGACACCGCTCTGCTGAGCGGTCGGCTCCGTGAATGGGGTGGGCGTGGCCTGCGCCGCGTGAGCGTCGGCACAGGCCACGCCCACCCCATTCACAGAGCTGGCCGTAAGAAGCAGCGGCGGGGGCTCTGTCCCGGCCCCGCTGCTGTGTTCGCTGTCTTTTACAGGCAGCGATGACAGCGCCCCCGCCGCTCCTCCATCTGCTGCCCTGGCCTGGGTGCTCGCATGTTCCCTAGGCGGAAGAAGCAGCAGATGGAGGAGCGGCGGGAGCGCTGTCTCTGGCCCCAATGCTGTCATCGCTGCCGGTAAAAGACAGCAATCGCAGCGGCGGGGACAGACCCCCGCCGCTCCTCTGGACTCCCGCAGTGTGACAGGCAACGCGGGAGCGCCGGGAACGGGTGAGTTTTTATTTTTTTATTTATTTTCTTTTTAATTTTTTTTTTTTTCTTTTTACATTCGCCCGATAAGGCGCACAGACATTTTTCCCCCACTTTTGGGAAAAAATAAGTGTGTCTTATAGGGCGAAAAATACAGTACTTCCTCTTTCCAGTGCTAGGCGATGTCCTCATTGTGGTGGCGGCGGTTCAGGTGTCCCTCCTCTTCATGGTGCCATCCAGTCCCCAAGAAGTCCACAGGCGCACTGCCAACCCTCCATGGCCAATTGGAGAGATAGTGCCATGCCATAATGTCTGAGCATGTCAGGCCGCGGGCTAAAAAAGAGAGAGATTTGGCAAATCATCTGAATCAAATTGTTAAGTAATTCGCTCTGGCCCTGTACAAAAAAGTAATTACATACTGGATTAAACATACAGTACATAAACTAGTGACACGTGACGCTATAAATACAGGATACAGAAATAGAAAGATCCCTACCATTACCAGCTTACAATCGGGCAGGCTGATTCATCACTAATGCCAGGTAGCGACAGATGAGCGTCTGTAGCAGGCATTTTCAGAGCGCCCGCTAGTAGTCGCAGTGCTCGGCCGTGAGTCGCTACTTCATAGCGACTCAGGCCCTTATTTATGAAGGAATAGCGACAGGTAGCGACTGGTGAGCGGCCGGTAATGACGGGCCCCGCCACGAGAACGCCGGCTCCCCACCACAATCACACATTTATCAAGCCGATCCTGCTTAGCGACTGAGATAGCGCCAGATAGCCACTCATTCATCATTATTCCAGCCTCAGCCCACAGCGCCAGGGTCCGACCTTGAACAGCGACAGGTATGACCTCTCGCTACCTGGCGCTCTCCAATGCATTTCAATGGAACAATCTTTAAATATTAATAATTAATTGTTATTTTTTTTTTTTTTTCTTTTTTAAATGTCAAAAATTCTGTGACCACTTCTGCAATGTTAGATAATTTTAAGGGAAAAAAAAAAAAAAAATTGTGCAGAATTGATATTACAGGTCTGATATTATTGTATTCATATTACTAAATTATTTAAAATACTTTTTTTTTTTGGTTTCCAAAAATATGGTGGTTTGGGGGTTAAAAAACTACTTTTAACACATCGCCGCCAGCGCTCTGGGGTTTAAACATGCATTTCACAGCGCGAGAATTTTTTGAGCGTGATTTTTTGATGTATATGGTGGAAGCCGGTCGCTCTGACCAGTCGCTATCATGCGCACCCATACATCGCGGAACCTGTCAAATAGCGACTCGTAACCTTGTATTCAACATTACGCCACACCGACTGAGTCGCTGTCAACAACCGAACAACGGCCAAGCACAGCGACTACTAGCGGGCGCTGTAAAAATACCGCTAGAGTCGCTCAACTGTAGCTACATCAGCCTCAAATTTCTGTTTCTTAAATTGCACGCTGAGTGTCGCTGTGTGGTGCTTCCTAAATAAGGCTCCCTATATATTATATATTATTATTATGTTATACAATATATATGCTTTTTATATATAATTATTATTTATTAGGTAATATTATAAAAAAAAACCTTGTTATTTGGTATTTTCAATGTTTATTTTTAAAAATGGGAAAGAAAATATTCTTCTATATAAAGACAGTATTTGCTTTTTACTGATTCAACAAGTTTATTCTAACTACTGTACAAAAATAAATTAAAATATTTTACAGTATCATTTATTTTTATTTTATGTCATGCCTATTAGTGTTTCTTGATACCACCATCAATTTTACTTGTAGGTAAAATAATTTAAAGAACATTATGGGACTTCACCAATTAAAAAAAATATGCCACTATTATCTTCGTATCAGTAAAAAAATATTTTGTTATTTGACACTATTATCTCCGTATCTATTAAAAAAAAAATATTCAATGACACTAATATATCTGCATCAAATTTTGACACTATCATCTCATAAAAAAACGCTGGCGCAATTATCTCTGTATTAAGCAAAACAAGCATTAAATATCTGACACTATTATATTTGTATCAGTTAAAAGAGTATTTTGTAATTTGATTCCATAATCTCCATATCAATGTTTTTAAGTACTTATTGAAACCATTATATATTTATCAATTTTTTACACTATTATCTCTATATTAATTTAAAAAAAAAGTATTTGTAACACCATTATCTCTGTATCAATCTATGACACTATTCAATATTTTTTTCTAAATATTTGACACTATTATATTTGTATAAATTAAAACAAATATTTATTATTTTGACATAATTATCTGTATCAGTTTAACACCGCTTTCTATGTGCAAATTCTTCAATATATGTATTTCATTCTCTGATACTGCCTGTGTGCAAGTGTGGGTGGAAATGTAATATATATATATATATATATATATATATACACATATATATATACATATATATATATATCTAGTAGGTTTGGATTACTCCCACAATACAAAATACTGATAGGTTAATTGCCATCTATTTAAATCGTCTGTGGCGTACAACTAGATTGTAGGTTACTATATAGGACAGCAACCTATAGTATTCATCTATTTTCGGCAGCGCTAAGGCAGATTTAAAAAAATGTGTAAGAGATCAAAAATTATTGACGTATTGATTTAATCCACTTCTGCCAAAACAATGTAAAAATGTTATCGAAAATATTTGCGGTATTAATAAA